>CM049855.1:1504574-1552074 GCA_027422415.1 Schizothorax lantsangensis
AACATTGAAGGTTAAACGCAGGCCAAACACTTCACGCCGCTCTAATTAGAGCTCTTTGCATGCTTCTGTGAAGCTCTTATTAACACGGGATGCAAATAAAACGCGATGGTAAATTGTCACATATGTCTGCGACTGCAATCGCGCTGCTTAACTTACAGCACTTACAGCATGCTAATGTGAGAGCGCAGGCCACAAGAACTCTGTGTGACGTCAAATATGATCAATACACTGCTGGAAATGTCCTTAAACCAGCTTACTATCCGCGGTTAGATCAGATCATAGCTGGTTTATTGATCGTTCAAGTAGGTCTACCAGATCTTATGACCAACTTCAGCACAACTACTATGTTACGACTCTTAAATCAATCAAGCAATCAATCAATAATAAATAAATAAATATTGACTATATATTAAATACAAATATAAAAAGTAATTTAATATTGACAGTAAAGACATTTATGTTTCAGAAAATTTCTATTTCAAATAAATGCTGTTTGTTTGAACTTTCTATTCATCTGTGAATCCTGAAAAATGTATCACAGTTTCTTCAAAAATATTGTGCAGCACAACTGTTTTCAACATTGATAATAATCAGAAATGTTTCTTGAGCAGCAAATCAGCATATTATTATGATTTTTGAAGATTATGTGACACTGAAGACTGGAGTAATGATGCTGAAAATTCAAAACTATTTCACAATTTTTACTGTATTTCTAATCAAATAAATGCAGCCTTGATGAGCAGAAGAGACTTCTTTCAGAAACATTAAAAATCTTACTGACTCCAATCTTTATTTGAACAGTAATTATTCCATGGATATTAAGATACCTAATTGCAATTAATAACTATATAGTGCTATATGGTTATTTAACATTAAATGTTTAGGAAGGTGACTTCATCTAAAACACTTTTTGCATATCTTGCATATTTAACATGCATAACTATTCATATCAATTGTTAATTTGTAAAGTTTTTGCCACGCTGCAGGAAAATGTAAATCTTAACACATTTCCCTTAAACAAAATAAAATTATTCAACCTAAAATCTTAAAAAAACAACAACTCACAATTAATAACAACTATCCCATGCATCCACCTCTCCTCAGCCAAACAACATCAGAGATCTTTCATGCATCATAACAGCTTTAAAATACAGAAACAGCCAGTCAGTTTTTACACATTTACACACGTGGCATTTGAGACGCAAGCGCAGTGGTCTGATGAAGTGCGTCTCTGAGGCTCCTTTGTTCACAGATGTCACCAGTGCACGGCATGTTTTTCAATGAGCTCTTCTTCACACAAGGACTCACCGTTTGCCATTTGATTTAATCAAATAAACCCATCGGCCCACAGACAAATGAACTCGCTCGCAAGCGGCCGGAGGAAAACACACTAATGGCATCACGAGGGGAAGGTTAACACTCGTTTGGGATTGTGGATTGCAGATGTTAGAGGAGGAACCGCTAAAGCCAAACCGAAAAAAACGGCAGCTGTGGTTGCCAGAATTTTACTGTAAAAAATACAGTAGCAACGTTTTAGGTTTATAATGTTATATAATGTTAATATACCAACCTATTAAAGTACTGAAATCTGTTTTGTACCTTTGTTTAATACACTGATAGCCACCAAAAGCAGGTGTTGATGAGAAAGTCACATGATGAACCAAAGCCAAGCAGCTTTTAAATACTAACATGTATAGATGGTGTACAGTGTCATTCACACAAACACTAAACACCATCATGGTGACACATGAAACTGAAATAATGCAATAAACATTCATTTAACAACACTAGGTGTAACATACAACCCTAATGTAGTTAACATAGTTATTCCAACAAAAAACATCAAATTTTGATTTAACGCAGGGAATTCTGGGAATGTCAATTTACGGTTATTCACTGTAATTTATACGTTCTTTTTCACTTCCAAAAATGGTATACTACCGTAAAATTACATGTAATGTCCAATACAGTTTTTCACCATATATAGTAGGGGAACTTACCGTTAACCACTTATTTTTTTTCTGTAACATTTTTACAGTCTTTTACTGTTAAATTCACGGTAATTTTTTACAGTGTGGATTTGCCAGAAGCACTAGTAAGACTCAAACGTGTCAATTAGTGGATCTGAACTGCTGGGTCGAGCGATAGTGAGACGACACGTGTGTCACATGACCTCAGTGACATCCATCAGCAAAAGGTGAAGAAAACATCTGCTGGTTCACATCTGCAGCATCTGGATCAGCATTACAAATGATGAACTGGATTCAGCTCACTGCAGAACATTTGGTGTAAGATTTACTCTCTCCAGAATTACTGGGAAATTTAACAAATAATTACAAAGAAACGGCAAGTAACACATTGAATTAAAAATGCAATTTTGAAGTAGAAAGACTCACTATAAAAAAACAACAACACTGTATATAAAATCACCAGTGTTATTTTAGTATAATTTAGATACTTTTATAAGTTTTGATAATATTTTGAATTCGATTTTGTTTTTAGATTTTCTGGTTTCATTTTAATTTTAAAGTTTTAGTAATTTTGTCGTGTGTTTTTGTCATTTTTATTAGTTTTTGTCGTTTTTAAAACAGTCTTCGCTTCATAATTTTCAAATAAAAACATTGTATCTGATCAGCAACTTCTCATTAATGATTGAATGTAAAAAAAAGGACAATGTTTTAATATTAATGAGAAATTTTATTTGAATGTATCATTGCGTGAAATGTATAAGAACAAATAATCTGAGAATTACCAGTGAGCTAGAAATGAAAATTATCCAAACACGAAACGTATCACATTATTTGTCTTAAAAACTAATTGTAAAAAAATCAGATAAAATAAATGATGTGAATTTTGAGTCTTAAAGCATTTGAAAAATTTAAACAAATTTGTATATCTCTCTTCTGGGTCAAAACAGACCCAAATTCACTGAGAGCTAGATTTGTCTGTGTAGTTTTTAGAATGTTTTATTTCAATATTATGTTTTTGTTGTTATTGTTATTAGTATGTTAAGTTAAACTAAATGAAAATGGCAAATGTTACCTCGGAAACTAACTGAAATAAAACAAGTTTTATATTCCATTTTATTTCAGTTAACATTTCTTTTATTTCAAGTAAAAAAAAAAAAATTCAGTTAACTATAATAACCCTCATTGGGACACTGGTCAAACGAATCATTATCAAATCATTTTTATTGGCTTTTCTAAAGCTGTGTTGTTTTGAAGCGGCTGTGGAGAAAACTGTGCATTCATGTGTTTGTGATTGATATTGTGCTGGATTCATTTTAACACATGATCCTGCAGGGCAGAAACACTGGACACGCAACATATTCACAATGACGTCACTGCCAGTATATAAATAAACACCATCATTAATATTGTGGGGATTCTGGTAACACCTTACATGGTTTTGTTTGCTGACATACTGAAAACAAATCATTAAATATATATATATATATATATACATAACTAGCTTAACCAGTAACATGGTCCAAGAGCTTGAACACCAAACAGTTTGACTCTGCTGGTTCACACCAAAATGAATAACCTCCTGATGGAAAATTAATTGACAAAATTTACTGGCCATGAAACAGTTCTGCATTTCATTTGCATTTGCATTGCATTGCATTAAATAATAAAATAATAAAATAATAAAATAAAATAGTGAAATTGCAAAATACATAAAGACCAAACCATTTTCATATCTTAATATGATTAATAATCCAGTAATGACTAATATACATGACACAAGAAATTCCAAAGTTACAGGCTCAATTCCCAGTGTATAGATACCGGCAACCACCAAATTAATAAATGTAAATTATTTTAACCATCGATTTAGTCTCAATAAAGTTACTGACCAAGTAGTGTTTCATTTACTGGCTGAAGTCCATTATAACACTAACTTGGCATTTTGCAAATATTAATTTACATTCATGCATTTGTCACACGCTCTCATCCAGAGCGTCTTATAGTGCACTGTGCACATGGTGTGTGTTTTATCAGTACATGCATTCTCTAGGAATCAAACCATTAGTCTGGTGTTGTGATTGAACTACAGGAACACAAACCAGCCCCAAACCAGCCTGATCCAGCAAACACACTGATGCTGGTGTTAATGTTGAGCGTGAGCAGCAAGTCCAGCTCTCCAGCATCCGAGAGAGGTAAACAGAGCCGGCACGGCATCCATTCCACCGCATGCTAAACACACATCCGTGAAAATCAATCATGGATGACAACTCATTTAGATTATCAGGAGGAGGGAACAGCTAAAACTTCAATTAGTGAGCAAACGGCAGCGCACGGATACACTTAACCTCTACAGCAGCTAAAACGCTCATTCACAGTCCTAACGAGATCTGCATCGTCAATACTGTGAGGAGAGCATCAGACATCAATTTACTGCTTCATTTCAACATTTAAAGGGATAGTTACACAACATTATGAAAAACCAAACTGGTCGGCTTTGACTTCTATAATATATATATTTTTTTCATACTATAGAAGTCAATGGGTACCAGCAACTGTTCAGTTATCAACATTCTTCAAAATATCTTTACAATCAACAGAAGAAAGAAACTTGTGCTGGTTTAGAACGACACGAGGGTGAGTCAATGATGACAGAATTCATTTTTGGGTGAACTGTCCCTTTAAGAACAATAACTATAATGACAGCTATAGTTTAAAAAATCATCCTAAATGCAAAAGTATAGCAGATTCCACACCACATCTGTAACAATAACGACACAGAGGAAAGATATCATTAAAATAATTTTCAGAATGATTTGTTTCCACCTGATGAACGATAAAAACTTTGACAGCCAATCAGAATCAAAGCTTTAACGAGCCCTGAAATTAAAGTGACAGATGACAAAAGTTTTTCAATTATGAAACTTATTTAATTTCATCTGTAAAGCAGAAGACAATAGAGTCATTATTCAGATCAATTCAGTTCAATGTTGATTCAACTGAGTTCAATAACAGCGTCACCAATTATGAATATATTTCAGTTTCAGCCGTAAAGCATCTGATAATGTGAGTGAAGTCAAATCCATAATATTACTCAATATTAATCATCTTTTAAACCATGACAGCTGGAAATACAATTAATAAAATTACAGCTCTGATGCTGAATTCTGATGATCAATCAACCGAATGATCGATTGACTGATTGTTTATAATTTATAATTTATAACTATATTTGTGAAAAGCAAATAAGCAAAGTAAATAAATAATTTAAAACAACAAATACAAAAAAAGTTAATCTTTGGTAACACTTAAAGCCTTTATGTATAATGCATTATAAAAGTATTCATAATGTACATTCTAATGCATTATATCTTAAATAAATGTAAGCAAAGTTAAAATGTTTGTCATGTGTTTTAATGCATTATACTTCATATATTTATATATCAATAAATATATAAGTATATAATGTATTATAACTGAGGTTACAATTATTCATTAGATCATACAATGCATTATAAGGTGTATTACAAGGCATAAATAATGCATTAAAATACTTTTATAATGCATAATATTTAAAGGCTTTAAATAAAGTGTTACCAAGGTTTTTATAGTTTGTTTTAAAAATGATTATCATTAGTTTTAAATTAAAACTAAAGCTGGTCTTCAATCAATAAAATCACGTTGTATTTATAAAGCACTTTTCTAAACAAATCAATGCATTTCAAGCAGCTTTACATGACAAAACAAGTTAAAAAATAACAAATGAAATGGGACCTAAAAGTCATTTATAGCAATAAACGTTTGTTTAAATAAATAAATAATCAATCTGAATTGTTGTCAAAGCTACATTACTATATTGGGACAAAATATATTTTATTATTTTTTATTATTATTATTATTATTATGTCTTTATTTGATATAATATATTTATTTGATATAGTATATGTTTTGGCTTCGATGGCTGCTTTTTTTAACACCATTTATGTGAACAAATATGCAAATATACGGTATAATAAAAAAAAAAACAGCATTTAAAGTGCAGTTATACTCTATTTTTGCAATAAATGTATAAAATGCAACTTGTTTTGTGCTTAAAATCATGCTTACTCCTTTTGACCCCTTCTAGAAGAATCCAAACGCACTTATTTCTATTAGCAGATCATACAGACGTGAAAACCAGGCCGTTTTGTCATGTAACCTTTAGACGATGCCACGCCGCTGAGCATAATGGGACGCTGCTTGATTTTAATGCAGTTCTGTCTTCAGCGACGCGATGAAGACATTTTTTCATTATGAAATCGCTGTGATTTATAATATAGGCACAGAAAGTGCACTCAGTATCAGACGAGAGAAAGGCACCTTGGGGAACTTTACGATCCACAACGAGACGTCCTGGATCATTTCAGTTGTATGCAAGTGTCAGTGCATATTAATAATGGCCTCGGTCCAATGCAGACGGCAGAACATCATTTCATCTTCTTCCTCTGACAGGAGCAAACTGAGCTTCACGCTCCAGAGAAAGACGTTTGTAGAGATATTTGAGTGACCACAGCAGGCAGGACTGATTTATGTTATTTACACATGAGAGAAATGTGTCTGATTTCCAGTTAAACTATATCTGTACTGGAGAAGCAGCGCTGTGTAAGTCATTAAGGCTGGTTTTCACACATTGTGTGTTTACTACAATGCATTTTGGCAGATTTTTTTACAGGATAAACACAAGACAAAACACACTCGCATTCAGGATACAATCAATACAACGCTGTTCGCCAAGTGTGTGTTTTTAATGGATTTTAAGATATTTTTCCTCCTTCTGTTCTGCTAAAGTTACAGCATTCATAACATCATAAAAAGCTAATTATATTCACAATTACTGATTAGTTGAACAGCCAAGAGCAAAAATAGAAATGTACTTGTAATTAGATTATACAATATTTTAAAATGCTTACAATTAGATTAAAGTTACTGTTTTATGGATTACATGATTATATATTATTCACACAATGGCAGTGAATTATTCAGAATTTATTGATTCGCCCCAGTTCCTATGGTTTTTTTTTTTCTTTCTACATTAACCTACCATTTATATACATGAGACTAATAATTATGCAATTATGTCTTCATCATATCCAGTACATTTACTAATTATTAATACTGGACAAATGTTTCTCTGATGTTTATTAATGGTCACATTGGCCAAATTTTAATTCATTTTAATTTGACATTGCTAGGATTTCTTTAATTATTAGGTTTTCATCAACACCCTACATTTTTTTTATTTTTTTTATGAAACACTGCTGTAATATAATATTTCATGCATTTCAGGATAAAGAATGAGACATATTTTCATTCTCTTTGTTTTTTCAGGGGTTTTTATTTATCAGTATGGTACACAATAATCCTAAATCTATGTGATAAATGAGTTTGGTCAAAAGTAATCAAAAAGTAGTCAGACTACATTACCTAATATTTGTAATCCAGATTACTTGAAAGCAGGCCGGACTGATTTATGTTATTTACAGTCAAGGTTGGCTCATTTTGTCTTATTTTCCAGTTATAACATCTATAAATCCACCTGAGAAGCAGTGTTGTGTTAGTCATTAGGCTTGTTTTCACACATTGTGTCTGGACTACTGTGTATTTTGGCAGGTTTTTGTGCGCAGGATGACAAAACACACTCAAGATGCATTCAAGAGTGCAATCAATACAATGCTGCTTGCCAAGTTTGTGTTTTTAAGGATTTTATGATATTTTGCCCATGTTTTTAGTCTGTTGTGGTATAGTACAGTTTTATTGTTTTGTATTATAATTACTCCTATTCATATTCATGCACGAGTGGCTTGTCTTGATGAAATCCTTATATAAACCTGCAGAAACTGCTCAACTATGTTACACTATGCTTTCTATCACTGAAATTATGTTTTAACCACTTTGCATTCAGAAATAAAATATGGATGGATTTATCAAGAAAAAACTATTTCAGAAAGGCCCTTTCATTTATTTTATATACAGTATAAATGTTGAATATATATATATATGTGTGTGTGTGTGTGTGTGTGTGTGTATATATATATATGTGTGTGTGTGTGTGTGTATATATGTGTGTGTGTGTATATATATATTCATACACACACTTTGCCAAAGAAGAAAGAGCCAAGAGCAACACACACACACACACACACACACACACACACACACACACACACACACACACTCACACACAAACACACACACTCTTGCCGGCAGATACACAGAGACAGCTGCTGCCAAAGAAGCTCCCAGAAGTCTGTGTTCCTCAAACTCAGTGTAATTAAGTTTTTTGCCTTTTAATTTTTAATTTAATGCATAACACTTACACACAACACTAAGATAAATGAGTGAAGTTCTGTTCTAAGTTTTTTCGGTAACCATAATCCATCTTCATCAACGGTTTTGAAGCAAATATAAATTCATACATTCATAAACACACACACACACACACTTTTGCAAAATCAGCAACCTGAGTCAACGGTCAAAGCCCAACTCACATACTATCCATACTACATAGAATATATATATAGTATGCCAGATAGGGATCAAAATCTGAGTTATTGCCAAGTATGCTTACACACACACGTCAATTTGTCTTAATGACAAAATAACAGCAAGACATAGCAGATAGATAATACAGTATGTATAAAATAAAGGTAGGTGAATAAATATATCATATTAAGTTGTCAGTATGCCAAACATGCTCAAATCACATACTATTTTTGGTGCAGGAGCATTCCGTGCATGAGTTTGGAGTAAGACTCAAATGCATTCTATGAACCTAAACGTTTAAGTTAAAACATGCAAATGCAAACATGACAAAGACGTCTGTGGCATCAAGTAATTTTATGTCGTTGAACAACTCAATAATGACATATTGTCTTCCTAGAGTACATACTCAAATCTAAGTACTTTCCCATCAGCAGCCAAGTACATGTGTTCAGTATGCATTAGAAATATGCAAACCCAGAAAACAGTTTGTTAAATCAAACTTAATATAAACTGAAGCTTTAAAAGCAGCACCTGCACCTAATAAATGTGCTTCAGTGACGGATTGGCTCTCAGGAAACAAACGGGTCCTTAGAGAGCAAAAAAAACTATAAAAGATACAACTATAAAATAGTTTTATGGCGTGAAGGCCGGTCGTAGATCTGTAGCTCTAGAGAGATGATGAGACGAGCGGATCACAATCACAACACGCTTCCACGCTTCTGATCAGAGGTGTTTCTCAATGAGACGAGCGCAAGCACACGCTTCCATCACGCCTGCAGCACCGCATGACAATGTTTGTGTAGGAGGAACGAGTGAAGGACCTGACCTCCATTACAGCCTCCACAACATCCACAACAACTCCATACGGAGATCCAACAACATAAACGACACACAAACGCCACTGCAAACAAACGACACACAAACAAAATTAAAATCCTCTTGCAAGCCTGATCCAACCCTGGCACGCATCAACTAAAATATATGAGACCGCTTGTCTTCTTGCCCTTCCTCTTTCTCCCTCCCCACCTCCTACTCTTCCTCTTCCTTCATTTCTTTCTCTACTCCTTCTCCTTCTCCTCCTCCTCTTCCTCTCTGTACTCCCTCTCCACCTCCTACTCTTCCTCTTCCTTCATTTCTTTCTCTTCTCCTCCTCCTTCTCATCTTCCTCTCCGTACTCGCTATCCACCTCCTACTCTTCCTCTTCCTTCATTTCTTTCTCTTCTCCTCCTCCTTCTCATCTTCGTCTTCCTCCTCCTCTTCCTCTCTGTACTCCCTCTCCACCTCCTACTCTTCCTCTTCCTTCATTTCTTTCTCTTCTCCTCCTCCTCCTCCTCTTTCTCCTCCTCCTCCTCTTCCTCTCCCTACTTCCTCTCCACCTCCTACTCTTCCTCTTCCTTCATTTCTTTCTCTACTCCTTCTCCTTCTTCTCCTCCTCCTCCTCCTCTTCCTCTCTGTACTCCCTCTCCACCTCCTACTCTTCCTCTTCCTTCATTTCTTTCTCTACTCTTTGTCCTCCTCATCTTCCTCTTCCTCCTCCTCTTCCTCTCCGTACTCCCTCTCCACTTCCTACTCTTCCTCTTCCTTCATTTCTTTCTCTTCTCCTCCTCCTCCTCAGTGTTGTCCTTGACCTCTTCCTTCATTTCTTTCTCTACTCCTCCTCCTCCTTCTCCTCCTCTTCTGTGGTGTCCTTGACCTCTTCCTTCACGTCTCTCTGGATCCATTGTTTCAAACCTGAATGCAGTTTTTCTCAGTCGCTTTGATGCATTTCTCAAATCATCCTTACTGTAATATTTGCAAAAAAAGTATGTGCATTTCTCAAAACAATCCGTACAAACAGCACCACACAATGGATTTCCTGCAAAAGCCTGTAACTTACTCAAAATCATTACTTCATCTCTCAAAAGTAAGTATTTTTCATTAAAAATATCAGTGGCATCAGAATGAAAGGTCCTTGTGTCATTATTCATAAACAAGATGGTCAAAATGCATAGTTATGATGTCAATATAACAGTGCTCTCTGTTAGTGTTACCTGATGTAAACTATGACAACAGTTACTGTACTGAAATGCAGAAGGCTGCACTTCTTATGTATGCCATATATCCATTTTAAACGTACAAATGTACACATTACTGTATGTGGGATATTGATTGAAGGAGACTGGATATGATTCACAGTTACACTTTTACTAGTGGTCTGACCAAAAAAGAATAAAAAATACACATTACAATGTCATTGTGAAATAGAAAAGAAAAAGAAATATGTGCACAAAGATGAAAATAAAAAAGAGAAAGTCCACTATCAGAATTTGTAACTCGTGTGTTGTCCTCTGTTTATATATGTGTTCCAATTGAAGGATCATGAGATGCACCTTTGAGATATTTCAGAGAACTGGTTTATCATTGGTTGATCTATATTCTCTTCATTAGTGAAAGTTAAGATTCACTTGAACAATTCATGACAAATTTACAAAAAGTCTAATAATAACATGTAAATAATATGTTTGACAGTTTATGACAACTTTTTGCATTTATGACTTATACGATTGACTAATGACTCGATGTTTTGAGGGGCACGGAGAACTATATAATACATTTTGAGCAACATGACAATAGTAACTGATAATGCAGGAAAACACAGACAAATATACATAATCAGTTGCATGAATGTACCAAAGCAATCACAACTTGTTCAAAAGAATGAGAACATTTTATGATGTGCACAAGTGACGAGATGATGTGGAGGTTGAACAAGTAGTTTTGATAATTTCATTTCTGATCTGAGAAATGCACCAAAGCCTCTGAGAAGCTGACTTTGGCCCTTTATCCATCGAGGTTTCTGATTGGTGTGTGATCAATTTTGACTCCTAGTGTTTCCACTTGGGTAATTGTGTGCTATTGAGCTCAAACTGTGCAGACTTGAGTGAACACTATTGAATGCTAGTGCTTTCTAAATGAAGGATTTGTGTGTAGAGTTTTGCAGGAACAGTTCACCAAATCTGACTCATGTGTTAAAGCAGGGGAATAGTGTTTATAGTTTAGGGAAATGGGTGTGCTTTTTGAAAAATTATGGTTTTATGGGTCGTTATGGTTTTGAAATTTTAGTTCAAAAGCCTGGTTACAGTGTTTTAGCAAACGAGAAAAACTGTGATATTTGCTCTCATAATGTTCAGAGAGAACGTATTATAAATGGAACGAACGTAAACTATAAATAACATTTAAATTATTTTACATTTTACCGTTTTAAAAATATTAATAATAAACGTTCAAATAGTGTTGTTGAGGTTCGAAAGTTCAAAAGTTTGAGGTCGGTAAGAAGTCTCTTTTGCTCAACAAGGCTGCATTAATTTGATCAAAAATACAGTAAAAATAGTAATATTTTGAAACATTATTACACTTTATAATAACTGTGTTTTGTTGAAACTGCCACCATGAAATATACATAAAAATGTAAAAAGTAATTGCTTTTATCTCTCAGTTCAAGCTTTTTTTCCTTAGAACTGCAAATTTATATCGTGCAATTGCAAATTATAATATTGTAATGTTTATATTTTGCAAGTTTATGTCTCGATGACAGTTTTTTTCCAGTTGTGACTTTTTTACATCATTGTTTATTTTGTTTTCACCACAGAATAATAAAAAAAAAAATATATATATATAATTGATAATAAATTGATTAATAAATATATATATAAAACTGATGTAAACTCAATTCCGAGAAACATATTTTTGAAACGTTATAAGTGTTTTTACTGTCTCTTTTGATTAATTTAATGTGTCCTTGGTGAATTGAATATTAATTTAATTGATTTAAATAATTTCTTTAAAAATAAAAACTAATAAAGACAGAATTAACATAATTCATTATCTAAAAATCAAGTAAATGGTGACACTTTACAATAAGGTTCATTAGTTAACATGAACTAAGATTAAAACATACTTCTACAGCATTTATTAATCTTAGTTAAAGTTAATTTCAGCATTTAGTAATGCATTATTAAAATCACAAGTTGTGCTTGTTAATATTAATGTACTGAGCTAACATGAACTATCAATGAACGACTGTATTTTTATTAACTAACACTAACAAAGATTAATAAATACTGTAATAAATGCATTGTTTGTTCATGTTAGTTAATACATTAACTAAATGGCACCTTATTGTAAAGTGTTACCAGTAAATGCATCCTTTTCTTATTTAGATATTGTAAAAGAGCAACAAACAGCAGCAATAATAAAAACATTGCAGTAACGGGCATGATTTTTTTATGCTGTGGTGCATGCTGGGAACTGCAGTCCTGCTGTGTGAAATCAGCAGATAATAGGTTAGAGTAGTGGATTCACTCCATAACTTACATTTACATTTATGCATTTAGCAGATGCTTTTATCCAAAGCGACTTACAGTGCATTCAAGTTACAGTTTTACATTTTATCAGCTCTTGCTTTCCTTGGGAATCGAACCCATGATCTTGGCGTTGCTAGCGCCATGCTCTACCATTTGAGCTACAGGAAAGCCTCTGTATTATTTATGTATTATTCCATGCAGTTATTAGCAGATAACTGCATGGAAACCCTCAGTAACTCATGATGTGTGTTAGTCAGGCACTTCTTCACAGTAAAGGTGGAGATTCTCTCCTGAGACGCTCGCAGCTATTTCAGACTCACAGCAATCACTCCACGTTCTGATCAAAGCAGAAGAACACACTCCTGCACCCACACACACACATGCAGCAACCTTCCTGATCCACGCCAGACATTCATTATTAATAACAGTCATATTTGAGCAGGAGCGGTTGAGTAAATGTAGGATTAAAGACTACAGATCAAAATGCATCGCGCTCACAGTGTGTGCATGCAAAATTAGCATATTAAGTGCTACTAATGAGGTCTAAAACAGAAATACATTTCTGTGTCAGTGCATGCTTTTGGATATTGGATAGTATCTGTATGATGAAAAATAACTACATATACAGTACAATGAATTCTCTTTCAAATATCATATGTGCATATGCACATGCAAATATTTTAATATTTTATTTAATTTGAATATCATTACAAAAAAGTATGACATATTAAAGTCACATTAAAACTTATGATTTAATATTTTGTAAAGTGTCCTTACGTCCCTGAAAGACACTATTTAAATAAAACATATTATTATTGTTATAGATATTAAATATTAAAATTAAACAGCACAAATTACAAACCTGAATTCTGGTTATTAAGCAGTTTTTTAATCAAATGATGATTAGATTAAATTAAATTAAATAATTAAATATTTTATGTTTTCATGTGCATGTGCACAAATGGGTCTGTAGAAAGTTTTAGGGGGAAAACGTGTAAAAAATAAATTAGAATACATATATAATAGAAAAAGCATAAACTTTATAAAGAAATGCTTTTATTAAAACAGATAAAATTATAAAAAATTTAATGCATTTCTAAAATAAACAAATCATCTAACAGTACAGTACTATAGTGAGTAGAAAACACATTAATAAAAACGAAATAAATAAATATTTTCCAAATATTAACAGCATATTAACAGTAATAGTATATATATATATATATATTAACAGTATAAATTGGTTTGTTAGACATTATAATATATAGCCACTTTTTAAAATTTTAGGGACATGTTGAATAAAAACTGTAAAAATAAATAAATAATAAAAGATTAAATGAAATTATATAATAAATACATTTTACTATTCACAAACAGCACAAAACCTGCATTGTGGACATTAAATTTATGCTAATCAAATTACATAAAATACTTAAATATTTTATGTTTGCATGTGCATGCATAAAATATTTAATATTTGCAAGCTCTTTTATCTTATTTGTGCATATGCACATGCAAACACTTTAATATTATTTCTTTTTTATTTCTTCTTTTTTTCATTATAAAAAGCACAAGTTTAAAGCTTCTCTCCTACAAAAGATTTGGGATGTAGTGCCATATGAATGAATTCTGTTGTAACTGAGATATTAAAGAGCTTTTCTACTAAAACAGCACAAACTGCAGACCTGCATTCTGGACAATAACACAATGTGTTTTCATATCCTGAGGTCTTTCGCTCAATTAACCCGCTGAGCGCTTTCAAGCGTAATGAAGGGCCGATCTCAGATGTGACGTGGGTAAATGCGCTGGTATTTGATGCATGTGACCGTAAGAGAAACAGAAAGTGGCCGATGCAGGACTGGAGGGTTTTTTTGCTGAGCAGCACACAGCCAATTAACTCACCAACACCACTTAACAAAACACAAGGACACTTGCATGAGAAAAGACAACAGACAGAGGAAAAAACACAGAATGTGCAGAAAAAATAATGTCATAGAAAAGTGGAGTAAAAGCACAGCAGAAAGAGATTCACTGCATGCACAGCACTGCGACTTCAATTACTGACCAGCAAAACCAGAACGACAGAAACCGCTTCAATTAGTGTAGACCAGGGAACAGAGAAAAATACTGTTAAAAATGTCAAAATAGATTATAAAACAGATTAAACTTAAATGTAATAAATGCATTTATTTAAAAATAAATAAAACATCTATTTAAATAAATAAATGAATGTCTAAATAAATAAATGAACCAATTAAATATTAAATAAATCATCAGAAGAGTAAGTAGAAAAATATTAAAACTTATAATTAAATACATATAATGTTTAAAACATTTATTTTTAAAAATATATTAAATATTTTGCTGCCTTTTAAATTTAGGGTTAGAGTGTAAAAATAAATAACAAATATGGTAAATTAACTAACTAACTAACTAAATATATATATATATATTTACAGTCTTAATTGGTTCTTTATACTGTACAAGCACATATATAACTTTTTAATATTAGGGAGACAGTGTAAAAAAATGTAATAAATAAATATTTAGATGCCAAACATATTTATTCTGTGTCTCTTCTTGCTAAATATTTAATTGCTGATGAATGACAAGAATAAAAATCAGCTGGCTGCATAAAAACTGGACTCGATTAAGAGCTGTTTGTGCAAAATAGAGCCGCACGATTCTGGATAAATGGATTTATTTATTATTTTTTTAACGGAGGTTGTAGTTCTCACAACTCTGAAGAATAAAATAGACAACTAAACAAAATCTGATGGATATTATGAATGGAATGATTCAACGACTCACTCATGATTTACTTGTTTCATTACTGGATGAATCAGTGTTTTTGAATGAATCTCTTGAATGAATGATTCAAAGGCAAATACATTGTTAACAGCCCCTTTTCATCACCTAAAAAGAAAGATGCACATGGGAGTTGATAGGTGGTATTGAAATTTTAATTTTACAACAAGTATCCGATTCCTGACCTTAAGTATCTGATTCTGGAATTGATTTTCGATACCCAACCTATACAGCCCAGGCGGAAAAAAGTGCACTTCCATAATGTACTTAAAGTGCTCTATTTTCACGCACTAATTTTGTATTTAATATACTAAAAATTATTCTTTAGTACTTCTTAAGATAATCTTCTAAGTGTACTCAAATGTGCTGTTTTGAGACTCCGTGAATATGAACTAAAATGTGCTTTTAACATACTATCTCTGTATTCATTTTTTTTATTTAGTTACCACTTGTAGTACACTTGAACCCACTAGTGTATGAAAGATTGACGGAGTCTCAAAACAGCACATTTGAGTACACTTAGAAGATTATCTTAAGAAGTACTAAAGAATCATTTTTAGTATATTAAATACAAAATTAGTGCATGAAAATAGAGCACTTTAAGTACATTATGGAAGTGCACTTTTTTTTCCGCCTGGGAGTAAGAAACAAACTAGTAACAACCACCCAAAACACTTCACAACAACAACCTAGCAACCACTCAGAAAACGCTAAAGACTCTCTGACACAACACACAGCTCCCTAGCAACCATTCTTCCCGTCCTAGCAGAGACGTCAGAGCCGAGTCGATGTGGTTCTGTAGAGGAACGGCTGAGGTCTGACAGCTGTGACTACAGACCAAACAGAGCAGATCTCAGCGGTTCTTCCCCACGAGCCTGACAGCATCTGATCTCACGGCTGACAGCTCCACACAAACTCTACAGTCGCACCGGCTCCAGTCAAACCACCATCCGGCTTAAACACAAGCTTCTGTGTCAGATAACACCGAAACAAACGCAACTCGTCCCTCGCCTCTTAAAACCACAGCAATGCACTCGTACTGGAAGAAAACTGGGATAGATAGATAGATAGATAGATAGATAGATAGATAGATAGATAGATAGATAGATAGATAGACGGATGGACGGATGGGCGGATAGACGGACAGATAGATAGATAGACGGACAGATAGATAGATAGATAGATAGATAGATAGATAGATAGATAGATAGATAGATAGATAGATAGATAGATAGATAGATAGATAGATAGATGGATAGATGATTGATTGACGGATAGATAGATAGATAGATATATAGGTGGATAGATGGATAGATGATTGATTGACAGATAGATAGATAGATAGATAGATAGATAGATAGATAGATAGATAGATAGATAGATAGATAGATAGATAGATAGATAGGTGGATAGATGATTGATTGACAGATAGATAGATAGATAGATAGATAGATAGATAGATAGATAGATAGATAGATAGATAGATAGATAGATAGATAGATAGATAGATGGATAGATGGATAGACAGATGGACAGATGGATAGATGGATAGATGGATAGATAGATGGACAGATGGATAGATAGATAGATGGACAGATGGACAGATAGATAGATAGATAGATAGATAGATAGATGATTGACGGACGGATGGATGGATGGATGGATAGATAGATGGATAGATGGTTAGATAGGTGGATAGATGATTGATAGATAGATAGATAGATAGATAGATAGATAGATAGATAGATAGATAGATAGATAGATGGATAGATGATTGATTGACGGATAGATAGATAGACAGACAGACAGACAGACAGACAGACAGACAGACAGACAGATAGACAGATAGATAGATAGATAGATAGATAGATAGATAGATAGATAGATAAAAATTACTAATTCTTCGGTAAAATGCTGCTTATTTATGGCCTAAATGTGTCTAAATCCATTGGAACTACTCATTTAGTTGGAAAAACTAGTCATTAAATCACCAGTGTAACTGTAAATAAATAAATAAATAAGTTGTAAATAAACTATTGGAGTATGTTTTACTGGGAAATACTATTTCAGTTTTTCTTCAAATTTTCAAAATTTCAATTTAATAGCAATTTCTGACTGAAAACTTTCACAAAGTAAATCCCAAACAATTTTTTTTAAGTATACTTCATGTTTCTTATTTTTTCTTCAATCTCTACATATAACTTTACACAGAAAGTTTAGTAAGAGATTTTAATCCCATTTATTTCATAATTAACAAATGAAATAAAAACTACAACAAGAATGACTGAAAGAGATGAAATCAGAGTTATTATATTTAAAATAAAAGTAAAACCACAAAAATAATTTTCCTCACTAGAAATAAAATAAATGTTAACTAAAATAAAATATAAAAAAACAAAATATTTTATAAAATAAAATATAAAAAAATATATATTTTTACTATAGTTACCAAGCAGAATTTCTCATTTTTTGTTTTGTTTAACTTGATGTGCTACGATAACCTAAAACTAAGCTGCACAGATATAGTCTTTAAAACACAACAAAATTACCAAAAGTTAAATGAAACTGCAATGCAATATATATATATAAGTTTCATATATAAGTATCTGCATACAAAAATTGGTGTATGATTTACTTTGAAGCAATTTTCACTTAGAAATTGTTAGTGAATTTCACAAATAATTACCAAGAAATGGAAAGTAACACATTGAATTTAACATGAAATTTTGAAGTAGAAAAACTGAAATAGTATTTTCTTCTAAAATCCTATTTTCATTTGCAACTTTGAAAAATATTTTTTTACACTGCAAGAAACTAATAATCTAACATTGATGATTCATTCTCTGAATTCACGAGCTGATTTCAGCAAACGTCTACGAGACTCTTTCACTCAGAAACATCACGTGCTGCAAACCTCACGCTGACTTTCAGTAGCAAACCAGCTTTAAGTTCGAGCTGCTGTAAAGAAAGAGCAAACGAAGTTCCTAGATTCCGTTTTTGGAATCCATAACATCTCTTGTTTTTGTCCCAGCAGACGGAGTATCCATGCCGAGTCTGGATGAGTTTTGACAGCCGCTGCATCCATCAATCATCTCTGTGTCTCTGGAGAGAATCACAATGGATTCACTGCAGACAGACAGACAGACAGACAGACAGACAGACAGACAGACAGACAGACAGACAGACAGACAGACAGACAGACAGACAGACAGAGATAGATAGATAGATAGATAGATAGATAGATAGATAGATAGATAGATAGATAGATAGATAGATAGATAGATAGATGACAGACAGACAGACAGACAGACAGACAGACAGACAGACAGACAGACAGACAGACAGACAGACAGACAGATAGATAGATAGATAGATAGATAGATAGATAGATAGATAGATAGATAGATGACAGACAGACAGACAGACAGACAGATAGACAGATAGATAGATAGATGACAGACAGACAGACAGACAGACAGACAGACAGATAGATAGATAGATAGATAGATGACAGACAGACAGACAGACAGATAGATAGATAGATAGATAGATAGATAGATAGATAGATAGATAGATAGAGACAGACAGACAGACAGACAGACAGACAGATAGATAGATAGATAGATGGCAGACAGACAGACAGACAGAATCCATAACATCTCTTGTTTTTATCCCAGCAGAAGGAGTATCCATGCCGAGTCTGGATGAGTTTTGACAGCAGCTGCGTCCATCAATCATCTCTGTGTCTCTGGAGAGAATCACAATGGATTCACTGCAGACAGACGACAGACTGACAGACAGACAGACAGACAGACAGACAGACAGACAGACAGACAGAGAGATAGATAGATAGATAGATAGATAGATAGATAGATAGATAGATAGATAGATAGATAGATAGATAGATAGATAGATAGATAGATAGATAGATAGATAGATAGATAGATAGATGACAGACAGACAGACAGACAGACAGACAGACAGACAGATAGACAGATAGATAGATAGATGACAGACAGACAGACAGACAGACAGACAGATAGATAGATAGATAGATAGATAGATGACAGACAGACAGACAGACAGACAGACAGACAGATAGATAGATAGATAGATAGATAGATGACAGACAGACAGACAGACAGATAGATAGATAGATGGCAGACAGACAGACAGACAGAATCCATAACATCTCTTGTTTTTATCCCAGCAGAAGGAGTATCCATGCCGAGTCTGGATGAGTTTTGACAGCCGCTGCGTCCATCAATCATCTCTGTGTCTCTGGAGAGAATCACACTGGATTCACGACAGACAGACAGACGCTTTCATCGCACTACAACAAGACTGAAACCAAACCACGCTGATATTTTTCACGTCGTCTCAACATGTGCATCAGCAGCTTGTCATGAATTTTCAAACTCCAACAACATACACAACACAAGATGCTTCATCTGAACCCGTTTAATCACAAATTTTTCCCAGTCATGAAAATATCCAAATGATGTGTCATTAGCAACCCTTTGAATTTTTTTTGGAAAAGTGTGTGAAAAATTGTGTTTTATGGACCGGTGGGATAATGTGTGTACTGAATTAACATATTTCTGCAGTCTTAATTTTTTTTATATATCTTAGCCCAGCTATTTTAAACTGTTTGATCACATTCTAGGATTACTATTATGCATAAAAAACCCTATACAACATTTATACGAATACTGAGATAAAACACAAAAAAATACAACATCAACGTATTTCAGAATTGTTACTTTTTTGTAACATACATCACATTTTTTATATTAGTGCTACCAGTATTACAACATCAATATTGTAACTTATTAATTTTAGTGCAACATTTTAGTGCAATCTTCACTAACAATTGGATTTATATTGTATACCTAAGTTCACTGTTATCCCACCTGTCACTATTGTGACCATCGAGATGTTTACTCATTTTATGACCACACTCAACAAAACTGAATATATGTGAATGCATATATTAAAGGTGCCATAGAATGCATTGATACAATATTTTAAATTGTTCTCTGATATCTACATAGAAGGTATGTGGCTTAGGTAAGTGCAAAAATTCTCCAGAAACAGTTTTACATGTGCATTTACAACCCTAGGATTTCTCCTCAGAATGAAACGGTCTGTTATTGGCTTATTTGGAAGGGTCATGAATAATAATGTTGAGCTCTGCTCTGATTGGCTGTTTCACAGTGCGGCTCAATGTTGAGCTCTGCTCTGATTGGCTGTTTCACAGCGCGGCTCAATGTTGAGCTCTGCTCTGATTGGCTGTTTCACAGCGCGGCTCAATGTTGAGCTCTGCTCTGATTGGCTGTTTCACAGTGCGGCTCAATGTTGAGCTCTGCTCTGATTGGCTGTTTCACAGCGCGGCTCAATGTTGAGCTCTGCTCTGATTGGCTGTTTCACAGTGCGGCTCAATGTTGAGCTCTGCTCTGATTGGCTGTTTCACAGTGCTGCTCATTTTACTAGCTCACAGGAAGGAAACACAGGGAAATATATATATATTTCAATACTTTCTCACGCAGTTATATCGTTAGGTAATTATACTGTAAATAAAATACGGGCATCAGGGAGCCACTATTAATATGCAGGGCATTGAAACTGCTTTCAAATGCACGATCGCTTTTTAGTTTCACTTTCACTTTAAGATCCGCGATCGCACGAACTCTGTTTATACTATGGAGCGGCAGTACTTACCACACATTTTACAAGATCAGATGCTTGTCAGTGGTGCTCAGGATCTGTAAATCATTCACCATCATTCTCAGTCATCTCTCCTTACTCTGTTTATGTGGTAAGTGAAATCTTATGTACTGTAACAGGCTACAGCTAGCAGCTAACCATGTCCCTTTAGTGGCTCACGTTATTTTACTAGAGCGCGTTATTTGCTTTCCTTGCCTGAATACAGACACCAACCCATCCCAACATCACATCCCCTGCACAGCCTGGAACATAACATTTCTGCCATTTTCTCTGTTGTCCTCGCTTGTTTCTTCACAATACCTGCAGAACTTCTGATGGTTCGGCCGGCGGCTGGCCTAGAACATGGGCGGGTTTATGCAAATGTTGGGGGCGTAACTATTAGTGATCCGGACTGTTATGTCACAGTCGGTGTTATGTTCTGATTCACCTATTTTTCAATGGTCTTTTTTATTCACGAGATTTACATAACACGGAGGAAACAATGGTGTTTGAGGCTCACTGTATGTAATTTCAATGTACAGAACTCTTATTATTCAACTATGCCAAGATAAACACAGTTTTCCATTCTATGGCACCTTTAATACTAGATACCTCAAAGATAATGTGTACCAAAAATCTTTATATTAACACACTTTACTGGCCTCTTGTTTTGGAGCTTTGATGCAGGCATCATCATCTCAAGGAGCAAACAGGAAGTAAACTGCTTTGGTCATGTGACAATTTGCTCTAATCATGTAAAACTGCACATATTTAATTGAGACCCTTTATTTTTTCCATATTTGCAGGAAGTCACTAAAACACCAGTCAGTAAGGTTTTTAGAGCTTAATAAATGAAAACTTTTTTCACGGTCGCTACAGACAGTTTGATGATCAGAGACTGAAAACAGAACCGGAGCGAGTGAATGAAAGACTAAACGGATGAAGGAATAAATGACCAATGATCTTAGTGATCGAGAAGTGTGATCAGTTTTTTATATAATGAATTCGATTACATGACATTTATCCATGTATTATTTATATAAATAAATATTAATTAAAACAAATTGCAAATAAGGTGTAAAAAAAAATCCATTTTAAAAATATAAAAAAATAAATAAAATAAATGATAACGATATTATAATAATATTTTGTATACTTTGCAATAATAATGCACTTCTATTACAATAATATTTTGTTACAGGTTCTGCATTATTCTGTTGATGTGATCATATACTGTATGTGTGTTTGACCTACATACAACAGATGAATACATACGGCATAAAGCCACGGCTTGTTGCTGCGTGACTTTCAAAGTCATAATCATGAGATGAAAATTATCGAAATTATGACATACTAAAGTGAAATTATGACATAAGTCGAAATTGACTTACTATGTCATAATTATGATACAAGGTTGACATTATGACTTTAAAAGTCAAAATTGCGACAAAAATGTGAAATTATGACATATAAAGTCAAAATGATAAAAAGTCAAAATTATGACAAACTAAGCTGAAATTCTAAAAAGTCATAATTATGACATTAAAAGCTGCAATTGACATACTAAGATTAAATAATATAAAGTTATGACATTAAAATTTTAATTTCTAATTTATGACTTTATAGACTGTAATTATTACATATTAAGTTGAAATTATGAGACAGAAATTGCTATATAATACATGACGTTTTTAATCTCATAATGTTAACTTTTTGTGTCATAATTTTGACTTGGTATGCCATAATTTAGATTTTAAGACTTAGTTATGTTATAATTATGACTTTTAAACTCAATGTCAACTTTTGACTTTTTATCTCATAATTACAACTTTTTATTTCTCAATACCAACATTTTTATCTCGTAATTATGACTTTTTATCTCATAATTACAACTTTTATTTCTCAATACCGACATTTGTATCTCATAATTATGACTTTCTATCTCATAAGTTTACCTTTTTGTGTCATAATTACAACTTTTTATTTCTTAATACCAACTTTATCTCATAATATGACTTAGTGTGTCATAATTATGACTTTCAAAGTCACACTTTTGACTTTTCATCTCATAATCATGACTTTTGAAGTAATTACGTCTTACCAAAACATGTTTCTGATGTATTGGCAATGGGTTTCCACAGTTACTTGCCATTTCTCAATATTAAATTGTGAAATTTGCTATGAACTTATGAGTGAAAATTGTTTTTACACCAAATGTTATTCAGTGCACAGAAACACAAGACTAAACCCGCAGGTTCCACTGTAAGGGAGAAATAAATATAGAGGTCCAACACAAGCAGTAAAACCAGAATCCATGAGATTTCTGATCATCTTTCAGCCCAGCGCTCATCGCTCATCACATCTCATTACACAGACTTGTTATAACATCGATATCATCTGACGGCTTCGATTGCTCAAATCACACACGTTCACATGTACAACTGCAATGGATTTGGCTCCTGTGACAAATCTGCTACATACTGACAGATGAATGCAACACATACGGCATAAAGTCATGGCAGCATGACTTTAAAAGTCATAATTATGAGATAATTGTCACACTACATTGAAATTATGACAGAAAAATTCATAGTTACGACAAAAGTCTAAATTATAAAATCGAAATTATGACATACTAATTCAAAATTGACATAAGTCATAATTATGACCAAAAAGAACTAAATTATGAGAAAAAGTCAAAATTCTGATTCTATAAATTAAAATTAAGTCATAATTAAGACTAAAACTTGAAATTACACTATGAGATAAAGTCGAAATTATGACATACTAAGTTGAAATTTAGTCAAAATTCATGACTAAATTTCAACTTATGACTTCAACTTATTTTTGTCAATTATGATAAAAATTATAAATTATGAGATAAAAAGTTGAAATGATAAGATAAGTCATAATTATGACATTCAAAATTGACAAAAAATTAAAAATTATGAGATAAAAAGTCACATTTATGAGAAGTCAATTATGAGTAAAAGATGAAATTATGACATAAAAAGGCAAATACTACTTGATATTATAATTTAGAATTTTCAATCTTATAATTACAATTTAGTATGTCATAATTTCGATTTATCTCAATGTCGACATTTTATCTCATACTTATAACTTGTATAATTTAAATTATAAATTATAATTTAAATAATTTTTATAATGTAAAAAAAAAAAATAATAATAATTTTGACTTTTAAAGTCATAATTCCAAATTAGGATGTAAATTTGAACTCTAAAGTAATAAGTTTGACTTTTGATCTCATAATTATGATTTTTACACCATCATTTTGATAACTTTGTATGACTTAGTATGTCAATTACAACTTTTCATCTCATAATTAATACTTTTGAGGTCAAAGATATCATCTGTTGGCTTCAAATGCTCAAATTACACACGCTCATGTGTACAAATGCAATCGATTCGGCTCCCGTGAGCAAATGATGCATCAGTCTTCGGTTGCACAAACACCCCCTCCTGCGTTTGCCCTACATACCAACAGATGACCGCAATAAAAACACGACATTTGAGTGTTCGATGCGTTTGGACACATTTACTGTGACCCGTTACACCTCAGATAAACAGACACCTGTGAGATGAAACGCTGATTTCTTGCTTTCGTTCTCTCAGGTCGCTATCACTTCACATCAGTTTGAGCGACTGACTCTCTGCTGCGAGGATGCGAGAAGTGTGCGGCGGATGCTGTCGCCATGACAACAGACATCACTTCACGCAGGAGCGGCACTTGGACTGGATGTGTGGGCTAAAGCGACACGCGGAAAGATTAGCATGAGACTGTCAATGAGTCTGACACCAAACCAGCGGGACCTGCAGCAACCACAGACTCTGCTGATGGCAAATGTTTAGAATTAATAGTCGACTGATACGTGTATATTCTAATTGGCTGATGCTGGTTGCCAATGTAATGTTGATATGAATGTTGCAGTTTGATTATAGCAAATAAAATGTTCACAAAATTGCTATTTTATAAACAAATCACTTGTTTTGCCAAATATTTACTTAAAAATCATGTAAAAATGTATTGTCCTTGGGGGGGGGGGCAAGAATCAGCCAATTTAGTGACAGTTTTTCACCATAAAAAAATGTATCAACCTGATGAATATATATTAGTCCAATGCATTTATTTGATCAAAAATACAGTAAAAATGTGAAATATTTTTGCAAATAAAAATAGCTGTTTTCTGTGTGAATATCTGTTAAACTGTAATTTATTTCTGTGATGCAGTGCTGAATTTTCAGCATCATTACTGCAGTCTTCAGCGTCACATGATCCTTCAGAAACCATGATACACTACTATTTAAAAGTTTGGGTTAAGTAATATATATCAAAGACTCAAACTGATCAAAAGTGACAGTAAAGACAATGTTACAAAATATTTCTGTTTCAAAAAATGCTGTTCTTTTGAACTTTCTATTCATAAGTGAATCCTGAAAAATAAAATATATTATGGTTTCCACAAAAATATTGTGCAGCACAACTGTTTTCAACATTGATAATAATCAGAAATGTTTCTTGAGCAGCAAATCAGTATATTATTATGATTTCTGAAGATCATGTGACACTGAAGACTGGAGTAATGATGCTGAAAATACAGATTTGATAACAGAAATAAATTACAGTATAACACATATTCACATAGAAAACAGCTATTTTACATTACAAAACTATTTCACAATTTTTACTGTATTTTCGATCAAATAAATGCAGCCTTGGTGAGCAGAAGAGACTTAAAAATAACATTTAAAAAACTTTTGTTATGGTCACAGTGCCTGCAGTAACTACAGTGTCAGTATCTGAAATGATAGCCATGCTCCAGAAGTATCTGAAGTCACGCATGTACTTCATGCTGTTATGATCTCTTTGGGAAGTCGCTGTGTTTTCCCAGCGCTCTCGTGTCAGTTCTCTACAGCACTTCTATTGATCTACAGTAACGTACAGCAGGTACTTCAGCACTCAGTTAGCAAAACAGCAAAGTCCAGTGAAGCTGAAGAGAGAGAAGTGTGCATGAAAGATTCACACTACAGCCGTCAGCTCAGCGCTTCTCAACTCACTGGAAACAGCTCTGACAGCAAAGAAGAACAGCAATAATAAAACACATCTCATCATATAACTGCACAGCGATGACAGACTGAACGGCTTTAAAACACTGAGGTCAAAGGTCACGTGTCTAATCAACTCTATAGTATTTCAACACAAATTCATCTTACATGGAAGAATCTAGTCCAACTAGACAAATGAGACATGTGACACCTATATATACATACAACTGGAAACTATATTATCACACAGATATATATAATATATAAAAGTATATATAATATATACAACTTTATCTGCATTTAGAGGGGAAAAAAGCTGTAGGATTGACTTTTTAACTTGAAACAAAACAAATATTACCTGAAATAAATTATAAAAGATGATGTTTTTGATATTTTATAAAATATCAAATGTATTTAAAAAAAATCTAATTTCATATTTTTTTTTTATTTAAAACATATTTTAATATTTCTCATTTTCTTTTAGTTTAGCTTGATGTACTAAAATAACTAAAATTAATAGATTAACCCTAACTACTAAAAATTACCAAAAAAATAATTAAACTATAATAGTATCTCACTAATGCTAATTAAACACATATATATTTGCATCAATTCGATTTTCTTTAAATAATCATATTTTTAAACTACATTTATTTAAAGTGTCATGAAATGCATCAAACAATCATAATTTAAATATGAATTTACTTCATCATTTTCACTCAGAAATTGCTTGTAAAATTCACAAAGAAACAGAATTACAAAAAAATGGCAAGTAACACATTGAATTAAGTATGAAATTTTGAAGCAGAAAAAATGAAATATTTTCTTGTAAAACAATTTTTTTTGGTTCTTTGCAACTTCAATTTTACTCATATAACGCAATTTATGCTACAGCAAATCTCAACTACATTATTGTTTATATCATCGCAAAATATAGACTATATAATCATCCATCTCTAATCTGTTAAATGCACCTGCATGAAGATATTAAGATATTATAAACATTAACATTACAATTTTCTGTAACTAAAACTGACTTGTGCTGAACACAGTGTGTTTTGTGCAGTGAATTATTGGCATAAAACCTGATTAAAATTCAACAGACATTTGAGCCTAGAAGCCAGAATCGTCAATTTCATTCAGTCTGTGTCATATTAATAATCTGCATATTGTCAGGTGGTTCATGATCATATTAGTTCAGTGTTTGATCATAAGGATTCCCAGCTGATGTCCAACACAAAAAGTGGTTCTTGTAATAAACCCAGCTGAGAAGCACCTTATTACACTCATAAAAATATTTAGGCCTAAATTTAAGATTTATGTATTTGAGTTGCACATAAAATTCCCATGAATTTCGCTCACACAGTTTCAAACTAATAAACTTAATGGGATGCATATTTGTCAGTCATACATAAAAGAAGCAGGTCAGGTTTCAGCACTCAAGAAATCATTGCACAGATTATTATTAACTATTTGCATCTATTAGACTTGATTAAAATAATCATTTTCAAAATGTATTTATGCAAATTGCTTAGAATCAGTACAAATCTGTTCATTATGAAAACAATTACATTTATTCAGTTCAAAAGTATGAACCAGTGTTATTTCAGTATCATAGGTTTTGTTAATATTTTGAATTAGAATTTTTTTTTTTTTACTTTAATTTTAGTCAAAGTTTTAGTTTTTAGTTTTTTGTCATTTTTATTAGCTTGTTTTTTTTTTATATGTCTATATTTTTATTTGTTATTTATTTTTAGTTATTTTATTACATCAAGTTAAAATAAAAAAGACAGAAATTTTGCCTTGAAAACTGCACTGAAATAAGTTTTTTTTAAATATATATTTTATTTTATTTCAGTTATAATTTATTTTATTCCATTTTATTCCAAGTAACTTTTTTAATGCTTTTAGATTTAGTTTATTATAATAACCCTAGTATCAAAATATCCTGATTAAAATATGGCTAGCTGAGTAACAGGCAATATTTAATTCGTTAAAATGTATCAGATTAGAACAATTTGAATTTATTAATGATTAATATATAAATGTGGTTATCATGCATTTAAAACACATCCAGTTTATTAGAGCTGTTACAGAAATCTGACCTGTTTCATTGATGTATGACTGACACATATGCATCACATTACATTTATTAGTTAAAACTGTGTAATGCAAATGCATGGAAAAATTATACATGCATCTTATGCATTATATATGCATTTTACCAATTCAAAATGTAAATTTCTCAAATCTCATTCTATGAACACGCTAGCAGAAGTGTGTGAGGTTGCGTCAAACAGCAGCAGGGCTTCGCTCTGGCTCTCATTACAGTAGGAAACGCAGGCTCCTGATCCAAGGGAATTGATAAAGAGCTCTGGAGGAGGCGCAGAGAAGCAACAAAGAGCGCTTTAGTTGCACTGGTGGAATGCATTTGCATAGTTTAGACGGCGGGCATCTGAAGCTCGCCGTGAACAGAGACCCGAGGAGATGCTGAGACTTCACTAGCGGCCGGCGCAGGGAATAAAGCACAGCAGCCTTGTTTTCATTCATCCTGACGCTTTAAAGAACAGAGGCATCGCATGAAACAACGTTATGCAACGACACACGGTTCCCACACTTCATCTCTACAATCATCATCATGGATGAAAAACCTTCAACCCGTCCCTCTTCAATTTCAAAAATTCCCATAATTAAACCAAAGATCCCTTCTGAAAGATAGTACACTTTTAAAATGAGTGCTTGATAATGCAACCGAATGCAATGTTTTCAGACACTTAATTGCATGTCATTTGCATGCATATTAAAAGCAGTTATTTGAAATTAGGAGTGCTTTTTTTATCCACTTAAGTGTATTTTAATATGCAAGTTAATAGTTACTTCTATTGTCTTTAAAATATGGTTTAATGTGCAACTACTTTAATGTAATTCCACTGAAATTTGTATGTCATGCATTTAAATATATTTGTAAAACACATTTTTAATAATGAAGTTGCAATTTAGTGCATTTGAAAATTTTAATTTAAAGTACTTTGCATGTGCTTTAAGTAAGTGTACATCTTTAAAGCATGACAAAAGTTTATTAAAACTATGATTTAAAGTGTATTTTACAGTAAAACTTTTCATTTGACATCATTACACGGGTCACTTTTTAAAAGTCTACTTACATGTGTTAGGAAACACTCATGGAAGTGTTTCTCTTTAAGTGCACTTAAAAGGCTTTTTATTTAATGAATATTATATTAGCTGCACATACAGTTTTTTAAAAGTATATTTTAAAAGATATGAGGTACACTATTCAACACTATTAAGCACATTTATTTTTCACAAGAAAACACAGTCTTAGTAATAAGCTTGTTAAAGTGGTTAAAGTAATAAAACACCAAACATTCTGTAGAACGAAAAAAGAGCATTTTTTTTAATAATCACGACTGTCAAGCTAAAAAAAAAAAAAAATTTAAAAAAAAATGCAAACTACATTTCCCATCATCCTCTGCGGCAGCATGATAATCATCAACAGCACAAACTCAGCATCAGTTCCACACTTAGTCTTTCACTTAATCATCAGCAATTTAAAAACAAGGTGTTTGTTGGGAAGTGAAAGAGAAAGAAATATGAAAATAACCAGCAAATCCATTAATTCTGTCCAAAAGCACTCAAGCGCTCATCACGACACAATTACAACTTCAGCACTCGTCAAGAAGCTCTTCCCAGGAGAACAACACCAGATCAGACTCTGCAGCAAGACTTTACAATAAGGTCTCGTTAGTTAATGTGAGTTACTGCATTGAATAACAATGAGCATTACATTTTACACTGTATTTATTTATGCTTGTTAATATTGTTCTTTATTAGCTCATGTTATCCTATATGGCAAAAATGAATGAATGAATGAATGAATGAATGATTGAATGATTGAATGATTGAATGAATGATTGAATGAATGAATGAATGATTGAATGAATGAATGAATGAATGAATGAATGATTGAATGAATGAATGAATGAATGAATGAATGAATGAATGATTGATTGAATGAATGATTGAATGAATGAATGAATGAATGAATGATTGAATGAATGAATGAATGAACGAATGAACGAATGAACAAATGATTGAATGAATGAATGAATGAATGAACGAATGAACGAATGAACGATTGAATGAATGAATGATTGAATGAATGAATGAATGAATGAACGAACGAACGATTGAATGAATGAATGAATGAATGAATGAATGAACGAATGAATGAATGAATGATTGAATGAATGAATGAATGAACGAATGATTGAATGAATGAATGATTGAATGATTGAATGAATGAATGAACGAATGAACGAATGAATGAATGAATGAATGATTGAATGAATGAATGATTGAATGATTGAATGAATGAATGAACGAATGAACGAATGAACGAATGAATGATTGAATGAATGATTGAATGAATGAATGAATGAACGATTGAATGAATGAATGAATGAATGAATGAATGAATGAATGAATGATTGAATGATTGAATGAATGAATGAATGAACGAATGAACGATTGAATGAATGAATGAATGAACGAATGAACGATTGAATGAATGAATGAATGAATGAATGAATGAACGAATGAATGAATGAATGAATGAATGTTGTTAACAGTGAGGCTCAATGAAAAGTATTTTCAATTAAAAACTTTTTTTAACATTTATTTCAATACTATACAAAAAATGGCCAAAACATATTTATGTAAATATATTTTAGCAAATATAATATTGGCCATTTTTTTTTATATTTTGATATATACACACATAAAATACATAAAATACGTATATAAATATTGAGCCTGGTCTCATGAAAATGCGTATAAATAGTACAGCAAATAAAAACAAAAACTTGTGGTATTGATACGCAAAAATTGACTTTGTATATAATATGCAGTTTTTGAGTGCATATGATATGAAATTTGTTGGCGTGTATATGATACGCATCTACCCCACAACCCTAATCCTACCCACCGCGTAGCATATACACGCCAAAGTACATTTTTGCATATCAATATCATGAGTTTGTGTTTTTATTTGGCGTACCATATGCACTTTCATGAGATCGGGTTGAAATATTAAATAATATTAACAGATGCAACACTGAAGTTTAATAATGTATTAAGAATTGGTGAAATTATCATTAAATGAGATTAATAAATACATTCTTTAGAAGTATTTTCCATTATTGTTAACTAACTTATGTTACTAACTAATGTAATGTTATTGTAAAGTGTTACCGATGAACTAAATGACACCACAGCTCTCATCCAACCAACAATAAACCCACAGATTAATATCAAATATTACAGCATGCCACATAAAGCCAACCTTCATCTTCATAATGATGTTTAGACTGGGATTCATAACACAAATGACTAATCATCAGGTTACACACATTACACCGTCTGTCCAAACACTGCACTAATGCATGATGGGATACGACTGACAGATCCTTGATCCAATCACCCAGCTGTGCACTGTGAAGTGGACTTAAACAGGTTCCAAATCATAGGGAGCGAGTGCTGCTAATGGCATATAGAGAACAAGTGTGCATCGACAGATCACTTCAGAGAAAATGAGCATCAGAAGCACCTCAGTGCTACACAAGTTCAGCTAAAACAAGAGAAAACTGTCTTATTATGTCACTTACTTCACCTCAGATACACATGGTGACCACTAACCAGAACTAGTCCTGAGGTGAGTTAAGATCTCCAGATGTGACACCATTATCATCAGCGCAGCTCACAAAACTGTTCAGATTAAATTCATTTAATGTATGCAGTAATTATATTTATTTACACATGTTATTATTGCTGAAACTCCAAATCTGCATGACTCAAATGTCGTCTGTGTTTGATGACCTTGTTGGAACGTAGGCCTAAAGTTATGATATATGCATTTGAATTGTATATATAACTTCAATTCGTTTGGATTACAGAGTTGTAACATAAACTGATCAACATAACGTGATGCATATTTGTCAGTCATACATAAATGAAACCGCTCAGATTTTTGTAATAGTACTTATACACTGAATGTGTGTTAAATGCACAATAACCATATTTATATATTTATCATTGATAATTATGAATTGTTTCGATCTCATAAAGTTTAACTGAACTGAATACTGCTATTTATTTATATTTTAACTATGTCCATACTTGTTAACTAAATAAACTTGTTTTCACAATGAACAGATTTATGTTGATTCTAAGTATGAATACATGCATTTTGAAAACATGATTATTTAAATAAAACAATAAGGCAAATTATAATATAATATAATGTAATATAATATAAATATAATTCAAAACATACAAAAAATAAATGACCGAAAGTATATATTTGCTCAAATGTATTTACATTACATTTTGACATATAAAAGGTTAAAACTAAATATATTTTCAAAAATAAATTTAATTGAGCGTCACTGTTTTCAACATATATTTAGCATTTATTTAAAATATATTTTGACTAGAGAAATGCTGTATAGGAAACCAATGATAATGATTTTTTTTTTACTCATTTATGACTAACAAATATGCATCACATTTACTTTATTCGTTTAATTTAAAATGCATGGAAATTTTATATGCAATTCAAATACACATATCTTAAATTTAGGCCTTTTTGGAGTGAATTGTTGTTTCTTTACTGGAGGAAGCATTATTATGGATTATGGACTCATATTTTGGCCAGAAGCAATGGTTCAAAATTAAAAACATCTTAATGCTGGATTTGTTTCAGCTTTTGTCTTCTCCAGATGTTAACTGATGGACTGGAGTGGTGTGGATTATTGTGATGTTTTTATCAGACTCTCATTCTGACGGCACCCATTCACTGCAGAGCATCCATTGCTGAGACACTGATGCAGAGACACATTTCTACAAACCTGATGAAGAAACAAACTCATCTACATCTCGGATGAACTGAGGATGAGCACATTTACAACACATTTTTACTTTTGGTGAACTACTCCTTTAAGTGTCCCCTGCTGAGTGTGTAGGGAGCAGTGAACACTTGAAGCGAATCTATAATTAACACTAATTAGGAAACATATACTGCTGCGCGTCTCAGAGCGTGTTGGCATTCACCAGCATCTCACACCGTCATTTCCATTCCTCCACGGGCGCTGAAGTCATTGATTTTAAAGTGCATTCTCATGGATCAGCGAAACCCGGCTCTGCCCAAACTCTATTATCCTATTAGCCCCTCAGAGACACATGTGCACTATCCTGCGTGCCCCTCTCGATGTGAACCGACTCCAGAAACAAAAGCCATCTAGTTGATATTACGCCCACCATCTCAACGCGTGACCCGCTAGTCAGATCGGCCCTGAGCAACAGCGACCCACAGTAAACAATGCTTAGATGTTTTCCCTCATGACATTTGCACATTATGACTCATGGTCATGCAAAGCTCTGGTTAACCCACACTACACTACTAGAATGCCACTAGTTGCTTAGTACACGATGAGAATGCAGGATAAGGAGAGGCTAGAGCTCGACATATGCAGATTTCAGACACTTGCTGTGACATTTGCAACCACGATGACACATTAAACAACATCCATACAGCTTTTCGACAACGTTTCTCCAATGCAATTTAAAATGCATGAATGTTTCTTCGTGCAACTAGCATTAAATGTGAGAAAAACCCAATGGATGAACTGTTTAGAATGCAAAGCATAATGTTTGCTTCCAGACTGGGAATAATGAAGCATTTCTACAGCATTTCTTTAATGCAATGCAATGACTTCCATAAAGGAAAACCAGTTGTATGAACTGTTTAGTATGCAACTGGGACATTTGCAATAGATATACTTGCTATTTGCATTATTTTACCTTATGGATTGGGAATATTAAGGCATTTCTACAATGTTTCTTCAATGCAATTAAATAACTTCTGTTGCATTCCCACAACGTTTCTTTAATACAATGCAATGACTTCTGTTGCATTTCTACAGAGTTTCTTAAATGCAATCCAATGACTTCAGTTGAATGTAAGGAACCCAATGGATGAACTGTTTAGCATGGCATGGGCACATTTGCATTATTTTTCCTTGTACGTTGGGAATATTTAAGCATTTCTACAGTGTTTCTTACAGTAAATGCAATGCAATGAATTCCATTAAATAAGGAAAACAAATGGAGGAACTGTATAGCATGCAATATGCACATTTGCAATATAGATATACTTGCTATTTGCATTATTTTACCTTGTGGATTACCTTGTTTTAAGGCATTTCTACAATGTTTCTTTTATGCAATTAAATAACTTCTGTTGCATTTCCACAGTGTTTGTTAAATGCAATGCAGTAGAATGTGAGGAACCCAATGGATGAACTGTTTAGCATGCAATGGGCACATTTGCATTATTTTTCCTTGTACACTGGGAATATTGAAGCATTTCTACAGTACTTCTTTAATGCAATGACTTCCATTAAATGAGGAAAACAAATGGATGAACCATTTAGCATGCAACATGCACATTAGATATCATGGCTATTTGCACACATTTTTCTTGTGGATTTGGAATATTGAACTATGTCATGCAATGAAAATGCACATGATGACTAAATATTACACCTGAAAAAAAAAACTTTTGCAATTAAAACGATTGTGTTTTCTAATTCTAAAAGGTTCAACTGTTATTTTAAAAAAAAATCGGTGGTGGATCTGGTGTCTATAATGCATCGTTTTTCCTTCTAAAAACCTGTAGATTGGTTGTTGGGAAGATCTCATGCTGGATGGTTTGTGAAATGGCACCTGTTCACATGAACACACAGAATGTTGACTGGCATATAAATGCATCTGTATGAGCTGCAAGCTGGCACTTACCATACACTCCCTGGCATGAGATGCCCTCCAAAACGAGCGTCAGGACCCCCAAAACACTAATAATCCCATCCATCCTTACGTGCCTTTCAACATATCCAGATTAAAGCGCAGGAGTCTCTCCAGAATGTGGAAGAAAAGCCGCAGATCTCACGAAGTCAAAGCATCGGATCCGCGTCCTCGCAGGGGTTCGTGATGATGAAGCGGTTCGCTGAGGATGAGTGTTTATTCGCCGGCTCGGAGGAGGTTCGGTGACGGTCTGTCAGCGGCTGGCACCGCTTCATCCGATCCTGAGCGTCTCAGTGATGCTGCCGATGCTCGTGCGCACGCAGCATCAGGACCAGCGGCGTCGGGGACGAGCAATGCGCGTGCACCTGGCTGTCCGTCATCGCTCCGAGCAACATCTGAACTCTTTGGTGGGGTTCCGTCGGAACCGAACTCAACCGAACCGAGTCCGGTGCGTTCGTGTCGTCGCGTTGCGCAATAACGCGAGCTGTGAAGTGAGAGAGAGAAAGACGTCACAGAGAGCGATACACACTCATCTGCATGAAGGACACGCACACACACACACACACACACACACACACACAACACGCACGCACGCACGCACACACACACACACACGACTACATTCACCAAAGTTTTTGCATTATTAGAAAGACAATTATTTGATTTTTAATCATTTGTTATTACTAAATATATTAATTTGATTGTTTGATTGCATCATTAAAAAAAATTATAGGCCCATATTTTATTCATGAGTCATACCTTTATGGACGTCACCAGGGTGAGACCCACAAAACATATAGCTATTTTAATGTTAATAATAAATATGTTTTTTTAACGATGTTTATGTTTATATATAAGGATAATAATTTATTTAAAAAAAATAATAATCTGTCATATATAATAAGATATAGGCCTTTTTTAAATCGTAGTTTTGAGGATTGAGAGTCAGGTTTTGCTCACTTCTTGAGGGTAATTTTGTCCCAAATGCATCTACTTATCAATTTTTGTAATATTATTTTTCTTTAACATTTTAACAACAAGAAAATAAGCACATAACATTATGTATAGATATGAAAGTGAAATTTTCTGTGAATGTGCGTGACTTCCGATTCATTATCGGTAAATAAGGTAAATATCGCTATGAATACATGATATAAAATATATGCATTTATCATATATATATATATATATATAGCCTATATATCGCTCGTTTAGATGCTAATAAGGACAATGCATTACAATATTTTTTTTTTTAAATAATATTTGCATTATCAAGCAGCAAATTATACTGCTAAAAATAACTGGAAGTGAATGACATCGGAAGTCTCGCACATATAAGTTACAAATGGCGGGCCGCGCTTACGTTAGAAATAAGCGAATAAAACTACTGCTTTGTTCTCGTATGATATTTCTTCTCAGTGTAACTGCACGTGCAAGGACAGAATGAGATGTATTGATCAGGATGTTGAAGCAGCGCCCCCTGTTGACACAAAACACAGGCTAAACAGTTGTGCAACAGTTGTTTTTTCAACAACATACACACATTTTCAAAACTTTGCCTCTTTTTTTTCTTTAAAAACTTTACACATAAATCCAAGAATTGCACACAAAATGCAAAATGCCTCACGAAGCACTGCATTCAAAATATCACAAACATCTCAAAAGCAAACATTTGCAAACACCTTTGCCATAATATTAATTCCTGTTAGATTTGTGTGTGTTGCATAGAGAACTGTGTTGTGTTTTGCAAAAAGTGTTTTATGAAATTGAAAACTGAATCAAAGGTGGAGAATTAGTGCAGATTTGGTGTGTGCTTCTGCACTGTAAAAAAAATAAAAATTGACCTAACTAAAAAAAATAAGGCAGCCTATCACAATCAACTTTTTAAGTTAAAGGGATAGTTCACTTTGAAATTAAAATGTGGTATCTATCAGCTTACCCCAAGGGCATCCAAGATGTAGTGTCTTTTTTTCTTCAGTAGATCCAATTTTGATGTTTTTAGGTCAAACTGTTCTAGTCTGTCAGTCATATAATGGCAGGTATAGGTCACTGTCTCTATAAGAGGGAAAAAGAACATACACAGAGAAATCCAAATTAAACAATTCCCCATCGTAACTACACATTGATGGCCTAAGACACAAAACGAGCGGTTTGTGTGAGAAAACGAACAGTATTTATATCGTTTTTTACCTCTTGTACACAACCATGTCCAAGTGATCTGAGTGTACACACACATCCGGTGTGTGACGTGTGTGTGTGCGCGCTCTGGCTCACGCTGCATTCACACGGGGCGTCAGCGTCAACGCTTGACGGATTTACGATGGGGAATTGTTTAATTTGGATTTCTCTGTGCATGTTATTTTTCCCTCTTATAGAGACAGTGACCTATACCTGCCATTATATGACTGACAGACTAGAACGGTTTGACCTAAAAACATCAAAATTGGATCTACTGAAGAAAAAAAAGACACCTACATCTTGGATGCCCTTGGGGTAAGCTGATAGATACCACATTTTAATTTCAAAGTGAACTATCCCTTTAACTCAACTAGCAACCGACAACTTAAACACTTTAGTTCATCTAATGAATAAAAGTCAGTCTACTGAGTGTTAAAAGATCTGTTAGAGCAACCAAAGATGTTTTAGCATAGCAATGCTGATCTTTTTATTAACAATCATCTTTCTTTTAGACTTATGTTTATTTTCAAAGCCTTCTACATAATATGGGAAGTATTTGCCTCTTAAATCTAAAGCAAACATTTATGCTAATAGCCATAATGAGCATAATGAGATGCACATATACAGTACCTCAGCACATGATTATCAACCACGGTGAGGATCAACAAATATTAAATCAGTAAAAATATGAACTCTGATCCACATGACAGCTAACTGACAGCAGCAGCAGCATAAATCAAGCCAGTACAATTTTAAACAATTATAATATTTTAATAATAATTAACATGAAATGGTTTCAAGCTGCAATGCATGATGAGAACGTGTGCAATGTTCAATGTAAAATTGTTTGTTCAGATGACTCAATATGAAAAGTTGGGAGAACATTTGGATATGTTGTGAACAAATACTCGAGTATCTAAGTAAAGTAAACAAAACCACTTTTGCAAGCGACATGTTTAGAGTATTTTTATTCAGTTCACACAAAAAATTATACTGACTTCTACACTGATAAGTTAAGAATACTCAAAACATTTGAGTAAATGAACTCAATTTTTTTAAGTTAGTAGAGGTTAACATTTTTATGACAAGTGGGGCGGGGCTTAGAGCCATGGGAGCCAATCCAAGCCTCTCTTCCATGATCCCACCTCACTCTTCACAATTATATTTACAAACAACTTTCTTCCATGAACACCTTACTCATTCTGATCTTTACACATGCTAATGTAGTTATCAACAAAAGACTCTCACTATACTTGCATGTAAATAGTCATAAAGCATGCAGTATGTGTAGTCTTTAAGTTATGCTGTCCATATTCAACCTAACCACAGGCTCTACTCTTCACCACAATGGTGACACTACAAAACCAGCATAACCAAAAACTATGTAAATCCTAACATAACACAACTTTGAAGTACTAACTTATGTCTCCCTATGTTAATCTTGCACAAAAACACAGAAAATAATACTTAATTTCATCATTTATTTTCCTTGTTGTCTGATGCAAAGCATGCTGGGAACTAGAAAACTCAATCATTTTAATGACATTTTGAGTTTACAGAGCTTATTTCAATTAAGTCCAGTGAACTTTCATTATTATTTGAGTGAAATTAACTCATTTCATTTAATCCATTTCACTGTTCGGGTTTACAGTGTACTAAAAAATATTAATTTTCGAAAGTTGGATTTTTTACAGTCTTCTGTTTGAGTGTCAGCTTTCAGAAACTGTGTGACAAGGAACGAGTTTGTAAGCAGCTGAAAAAACTGTGACAGCAACAAAAACAGTCTAATTGTGTTGCTCGTCTTCCAAACACGTGGCTGGTGTTTGGTCCACTATTTAATTGGGCGGTCGTCCCGTATCACAGACGTCTCTTTGGGAATGATTCATTAGGGCTGAGAGAGTGACAGACAGGCGAGGACGAGTGTGTTTGCTGGTTTGTAAGTTGAACTCCATCTGTGTTTGTTCGTCCTGACACAGACACAGACAGCAGAACCTCCATCTGTCTGTCAGCGACGAGCTGTTCGAGGCTGGAGCTCATGGCTTGGAAACGTTCAGCAGATTTATGCATTTAAAATAGATTCGTCATTTGTTTCTTTCTCTTCTGGGAAAACAACCAAAAATATAAATGCACATGCAATCAAATGCTCTCAAGAATTTACCCAAACAGAAGGAATGAATTACAATACAGGTGTATCTCACAAAACACGACCACATCACAATTCAATTTAAAATCAAAAGGAAAACAAGAGAAACAAATTACAGATTTTACATGGAGAAAATTAAGCTTATTTTTAGGACCGCTTTCTCATTACTGTACAGCAAAGCAAGCAAGCAAATCAATCAATCAATGCAATTTTTACTGTAATATAAAAAGTAATATATATATATATATATATATAAAGTAAAAATATAAATATAAAAAATATAAAAAGTATAGATAGATAGATAGATAGATAGATAGATAGATAGATAGATAATTGAAATGAAAAGGAATGGCAAAAAAAGCCTATTATTATAAGAATAATTGCTTATTGGTCCTAAAATATCCACCATTTTCTGTAAAAACTAAATAAATAAACAAAATGCATGTTACTGTTTTTGCATTGACATACTATTATAGATTTTATTTTTTATTATTATTATTACTTTTCATTTATGAAATTCTGAATAATATATTTATATTTTAAAGATGCAATTATGTGGCCAGTAAAGAACATTTCTGCTACTAAACTTTATGCACCATTTGACAGTGTTCCAAAATATTGCACAGTTTTTCTGCTTCAAAATGTTATGTTTGAGTGAAAATGAGTGAGTTATTATTATTTTATTTTTTTTTTCATTGTACAAAAAAAAAAAATATAGAAATATCTCATAACTCATATCTCAAATATAAGTTATATCAAAACGCTCATAAATATATACACCCACGTATATGCATCATAATTTGCTGAAATTCTACTCATGCAACTACTCATTGCATTTAGTTAAAATGACTCAAAATGCAAATAAAATGTTCATTATGTAATATGCAGAAATAAAATTGCTTAGCACAGTTTATGCACTTTTTAGGATCTGATGATGCTTTAAAGGGTTCAGGTTTTAATTAGCGGGTCAGACTCCTAAAGCCCATCATTTGCATGCTGTCACACTACTAATTACTGGATTGTGAGTTGAGCGAGACAGATAAAACACAGCTTTCTGTTGATAAGGCTTGTCGTAAGGCTGCTGATGGAGTAACATTAATAAGAGCTTCTGCGGATGAGCTTCTATTGTCATCATCAGAGCTCAAATGAAGCATTAGAGCCCAACGACGCCTTTGAACTTCTGTGTTCAACAACAGAGTCTTTGTTCATGTCTCAGATCAGACTGACACACATTCAGAGCACTTTCACACAGTCCCAGTCCTCCACAATTACTGCCTCTCCACAACACATCTCTGCTTTTCTGTGGTCTCCTCGTGATTTCAGGTCACAACAATGAAAACACCGAAGCTAGAGGATTCACACGGGTTTATTCTCACATCTGTTCTAGGGCTTTATTTGGGTTTAAAGCAACAGTTCACCAAAAATAAAATGAATTTGCTCATCATCATGTTGTTTCAAGCCTGTATGACTGTCTTTCTTCTGTGGAAGACAAAGATGTTCAAATGAAAAACCTCCAAACATAAAGCCCCAAAATGTCAAATAAAAATAAAAAACATAAAAAAATAAACAAGTGTCAAAACAGTGTCAACATAAACAGTAGTTCATTACTGTAAAAAAATGAAGTTTACAAGAAAACTTCATTTTACAAGAAATATTATTCTACATTAAAATTTCACATTTAATTAAATGTTTCTTTGTAATTGTGAAATGTACTAGCAGCTTCTGATTGAAAATGTCACATTTAATTAATAAAGCTAATAAAAACAAATTATAAAAAATGTACACAGTAAAAAAAAAAAGATTTGTCAAATTTGTCGAAGAAAATACTATTTCAGTTTTTCTACATCACAATTTCTCATTTAATTCATTGTTTCTTGCAGTTTCTTTATAATTGTTTGTGAAATTTACTAGCAATATCTTATTTAAAATTTCACGTTTAATTAAAGTTAATAAAAAATGTAAAAAAAAATGTGAAGTTGCAATGAAAAACAAACGATTATTTGAGTGCATTGTATAAGAAAACACTATTTCAGCTTTTCTACATTAAAATTTCACATTTAATTAAATGTTTCTTTGTAATTGTGAAATTTACTAGCAGCTTCTGATTGAAAATGTCACATTTAATTAATAAAGTCAACTAAAAATATATAAAAATGTACACAGTAAAAAAATAAATAAAAGATTTGTCAAAGTTGTAAATAAAACAATGATTGATTACATTTCACAAGAAAATACGTTAAATCAAAATTTCTCATTTAATTCATTGTTTCTTGCCGTTTCTTTGTAATTGTTTGTGAAATTTACTAGCAATATCTTAATAAAAAGGTAAAAAGTAAAATAAAAATGTAAAAATGTAGACAGTATTTGAAGTTGTAATGAAAAAATGATTATTTGAGTGCATTTTACAAGATACTATTTCAGTTTTTCTACATTAAAACTTCACATTTTATTCAGTGTTTTTTGCCGTTTCTTCATAATTGTGAAATTGACTAGCAATTTCTGAGTGAAAACTGTGCATTTAATTAGTAAAGTTAATTTTAAATCATTCTAAAAATGTGCACTGTAGTTGTAAATAAAAACAACATTAGAATATATTTAACAAGAAATACTATTTCAGCTTTTCAACATCAAAATTTGACATTAAATTCCACGTTTTCTTGCTGTTTCTTTGTAAAAACAATTGTGAAATTTACTAACAATTTCTCAGTTAAAAATTTTTCAACATTACAATCATGCATCACAGAAACCACTGAAACTGAGTGTGAATTTTTATAGTTATTTGAGATTTAGTCGACATCAAGTTTCAGGTTGTGCACAGTGTCTTGATTTATTCTAAAGAAATAAAACTTTAGTCTTCATAATCTTATTTTTCATCCAGCTCTCATAGAGACACTTTTCATCATCCAATGAATTCCTCATAGATAAAAAAATAAAGTCTCATTCTTTTAGCCTGAACATCAATTCATGTAGACTTCTAAGGTCTTGGACACAAAAAGAAACGAACAAAACTCGGTCTGTTTAACTAAAGGTCAGTTCTGCTTTAAACACAGAAACTGTTCAAGTTAAAAAGTTAAAGGGCAAGAAAGAATATCTGATGTTCAGGGACGAACACGAGAGGCTTCAGCAGCGTAACTCTTTTACATTTGCAACAATTAGAAACCATTTGCAATGAAACCTGTCAGTATCTGTCACCCAAAAAATGAAGATTTGCTGAATATGTCTCATTCAGTTTCACTTTTTGGTTGAACTTTTCCTTTAAAGCTACACTGTAAAAAATGACTGTGATTTTAACTGTAAAAAATGGTAAAAATGCTACAGTAAAACCCTGTTAAATGGTTAACAGTAAGTGTACAATTTACAGGGAAAAACCGTAAACTGATGATCCAATTGCATTTCAAATTTAGTTTGAATTTTATGTTTTTTCTTTGAAATAACTATGTTTCTTCTTAGTTTTTTTCTTATCAGTTATGTTTATTATGGTTGTATGTTACATCTAATGTTGTTAAATTAATGTTTATTGCATATTTCAGTTTAATGAGTCTCACCATGATGGTGTTTAGTGTTTGTGTGAATGATGCCGTGCTTCTTCTATATATGTTATTATTTAAAAGCTGCTTTGGTTCATCATGTGACTCTCATCACCGTCTGCTTTTGGTGGTTATCAGTGTATTACAAAGATACAAAACAGATTTCAGTACTTCAATAGGTTGGTATATTAACATTATATCAGTTAATGAAATTACGGTATTTAACTGTAAATTTAAGTTAAAACCGTAAAACCTAAATTGTTGTTACCGTATTTTTTACGGTAGAATTCCTGCCGTTTTTTTACCGTAAATTTTACCGATTTTTTTTAACATTTAAAGCCAAAGTGTGTGTGTTTCTCACCGAACATATACTCATCTTCTCTCCTCAAAGCGAGCAAGCTCTGGAAATTCACGCCTCGGGCTTCACTAGTAATATTCTAATGTTACACAGGTGAAAATAGGTACGGCACTATATCATGGTGAAGGGATATGGCTTTTGGCTGCTAATTTGACAGCGAGAGAAAAGTGAGCGTTTAGGGAGCGATGTCCCGCCAAACTTCCATGAAGAAAGCGTAAATGAGCTCGCTGAACCAGGGAATGAGGTGATAGATTTTAATCAAGCTAAAGGCGCCCAAGAGACCCGCAGTAAAGCTGAAAAACAGAGCAGAGCGCTGTTGTGTGACACGGAGAGACGATATACTCATTTACAGACGCGAGAACAGAACAAAAAACACAGAAAATGCTCATTATTCCACTACGGCATGAAATGCAACACTCTCTATTCATTATAAACATGCATTGTTACTTTACTAGTGATCATACTTCACATTTTCATCTGCTGGATTCCCAAACGAAGTTTTCACAAGTTGCTAATAATCAATTATGTGCAATGTCAAATTAAAATGCATGTGATATAGCCAGTGTTGGGTATTTACTCTAAAAAAGTAATTAATTACTAGTTTCTAATTACATCTTCAACAGTGTAATTAGATTACTGTACAAATTACTCTCTCCAAAAAGTATTTAATTATTACTAATTACTTTCTAAATCCTATATATCAACCTCGACAAGTTAATGATACAAGGATAGACATAAAACGCTTCTTTTAATTCTTTCAAATAAATAACTACATAAATTGTTCTAGTCACACTTTAGGCTATATTAGGGTCCAATTCTCACTATTAACTATGACTTTCGCCTCAATATACTTCTAATTACTGCGTATTAATACTTAAAGTAGTAGTTAAGTTTAAGAATTGGGGAGGATTAAGGATTTATAATAAGGTCTTGCAGAATAAGACATTAATATGTGTTTTTTTAAGTAATAATAAACAGCCAATATCCCATTAATATTCATGCTAATAACCAACAAGTTAATAGTGAGAACTGGATACTAAAATGTTACCAATATTCTTGTTAACTCACCAAAGTATTTAAAGTGTGAAGGGTGCATAAAAAGCATGCATTTAAACCCACTATAAATGTTCTACAGTCTTAAGTTCAATTACATAAGAAGTAATTGTGATTAAATTACAGAAACATAAGAGTAATCCCTTACTTGACTTTTTCAAGGGAAAAGTAATTAAATTACAGTAATTACTTAGTAACTAATTACACCCAACACTGGATATAGCTATGATATAAGGCTGATATTTGATTAAATAACTAACTATCTAGTCTAATGCGCTGCGTGTTTAAAAGTGAAGCGTGGCACTGTAAATTTACTTTACTTACAGTAAATATACTCTAAACTCAATCACTGCGAGTTTAACGAGCATTAGCGAACGCAACCTGCATTAGTTTTACTTTAAATGTGTGAAAGTGAAAAATTTTAAGGATACACATTAGTAACTTGCTGGGTTAAACTATTATAATTTTTTGTTGTTGTTTTATAGTACAATTGGTATGTAAATAGTACTTTATAATAGTATGATCATATATTTCTGTTTTTTTTCTGTTCATATTTGCAATTATGATAATAAATATTCAACAACAACAACAATAATAATAATGTATTAATATGTATTTTACAATATGATGCAGTTTCTAATAATAAGTTATTGAAAACTGCATCATATTGTAAAATACATATTAATACATTATTATTGTTGTTGTTGTTGTTGAATATTTATTATCATAATTGCAAATATTACTACTACTACTACTACTACTACTACTAATAATAATAATAATTATTATTATTATTGTTATGTTACTGTAATTATACCTTCAAATTTCAGACATGAAAACTTTAACTTTACTAATTAAATGCAAACTTTTCACTCAGAAATTCCTAATAAATTTAATAAACAATTACATAAAACGCAAGAAACTCATGCAATTAAATGTGAAATTTTGATGTAGAAAAACTCATAGTATTTTCTTGTAAAATGTGAATATAATTTCAACAATTTTTTTTTTTTTTACTGTGTACATTTTTAGAATTTTTGTATTAGCTTTATTAGTTAAATGGCATTTTCGATCAGTAACTGCTAGTAAATTTCACAATAACAAAGAAACACTGAATTAAATGTGAAATTTTAATGTAGAAAAGCTGAAATATTATTTCTTGTAAAATGTAATAATTTTACTGTAGTTATGAAAATAAAAATTATTGTAAATAATAATAATAATAATAATTAAAGGAGGGACCTGAGCCCATATGCGAGACAGGAAAAAAAACACCTAGCAACCACACAGATCACCCTAGCAACCACACAGCAACGCCCTGGCAACCAGCAGAGTGAGTGTGTCATGATTCAGTGATATATTCAGACGGTGCATCTGACACACTTCACTGCACATCTACAGCAGCGGCCCGTGGGCTCCATCCTCATGAAGCAGCATCAGCCCCCACGAGCCTCATCACGACCCAACAATCCTGCAGAAATAACACGCTTACATACGCTTTAGCTTACGCACCGCTCAGATGATGCTCAGGAGTTCTGCTGCACTATCAGCTTTATCTCAGATGCTTCTCCTGAAACAAATATACACATAAATGACTCAATAATAATAATAATAATAATGTTGTTGTTATTGTAAATAACAATAATCATCATAATAATTAAAAAGAATAATAGTAAATGATAATAATAATATTTATAATTAACATTATAATAATTGTAAATAATAATAAATATAATTATAATAATTAGAGTAATTGTAAATAATAGTAAATATTAAACAATTATAATTAGAGTAATTGTAAATCATCATCATCATCATCATAAATAATAATAATAATAATGTTGTTGTTGTAAATAACAATAATCATCATCATAATAATTAAAAATAATAGTAAATAAGTTAATAATATTTATAATTAACATTATAATAATTGTAAATAATAATAAATATAATTATAATTATAATAATTAGAGTAATTGTAAATAGTAAATATTAAACAATTATAATTAGAGTAATTGTAAATAATAATCATCATCATAAATAATAATAATAAATATAGCTGCAAGCAGCGATGGCGGGCCCAAGCCGTCAGTGCAACCGCCATCCTGGTGGCATCACGAAAAAGGGGCACAGCTGGCACATGCATTTACAGTAACCCTCTGGCAGTCTGTTTTTTAGGGATACAGCAACTAAAGGGTTAATCCAAACTGTCAATACTGTGAAAGACACATACACACACACACATATGCACACAACAATATATAAAACTTTGGTAACACTTTCAATAAGGTTTCAGATATTAACATTAACTATATTAATTCATATGAACAATATTTATATAGCTTTTATTAATTTTAGTCTCTCTCTATCCTCTCTCACACTCACTCACTCGCACACACACAAAGAACAACATAAAACTTTTGTACCACTTTTCAATAAGTTTTTAGTTTTTAACATTATGTAAGTTAACATGAACAATATTTTTATAGCACTTATGAATCTTGGTTAATGATATGTTCAAAATTGACTACTACATTATTAATTAAAATGTCTGGTTAATGTACATCAGTTACTGTACCATGAACTAACATAAAGATTTTTTTACTTTATTTTTTAGAATTTGTTTTCTTAAGAAATATAGTAAAACAATGGTTGTTCATACTTAGTTGGTTAGTTTCGAATAAATTAATGTTAAAAACGATATTATTTAACTATTCTAGTTAACATGAACAATAATTATATAAAATGTATTAATGTTAATTAATGTTAAGTAAAAAAAAATATTAATACATTATTAAAATATAAAGTTGTATCTTAACATTAGTTTATGTACTGTGAATTAACATAAAAATAATATTTTTAATGTTAGTATTAACTAACATTAAATAAGATTAATAAATTATTTTAAAATATATTGTTCCTTTTTAGTTCATGTTCGTCAATGCAT
>CM049855.1:1557074-1594574 GCA_027422415.1 Schizothorax lantsangensis
CCTCTTGTTTTTCTAAGGATTATTATTATTATTATTATTTTTTTTTCAAGGTTTTGGGGGGTTTTGGGGCCCTTAACATACACGAAAACTCTTGAAAATTGGCACACATGTTGGAATCTGCGGCCATTAGGACGCCGCAGAGGCTGGGAGCCGGGCGTGGCACAGGGGCTCTACGGCGCCCCCTAGAACACAGTCTGAAAACTTGATGTATAGCTCACACATACTTGCACGTATTCATATGAAACTCGGTACACATATAGATCTCATTGAGCCGAACAACCTTGACGCAGCATGCCATAGGCTCCGCCCAACAGGAAGTCGGCTATTCAGGGCTGTTTAAAAAGCGCATGCTCTGGAATTTGATATACTCCTCTGAAGATTACCACCCGATTGCCACCAAACTCGGAGAACATGATCTCAAGACATTGGGGACGCAAAATTGCCAGGATATTTTTGATATCTCGAACGGTTTACCCGTGGCGAGGCGATGAATTTATGGTGAAAAATGAGAGACAGGAAGCATGTAATAACATCCACATACATTGTCTGATTTTGATCAAACTTCAGGGTTTTGTTCGTTGTATGATGCCGAGCGCATAGATGTGACTATTATGAGTCAAAGTTATAGCGCCACCAACTGGCAGCAGGAAGTGTGTCATTTTCAAAATGCTTTGAATTCAGCATCTTATTTTTAATCGATTTGCTTCAAACTTCATCAGAATAATGTCAAAACACGGCCGATGTAAAACTGTGAAGGGAATATTGATATCTATAATACTGTTGCCATGGCAACGTTTCAAACTTGAAAATTTGTTTCTGGTGATTTTGAAGCAGATAACATGTTTAGAATGTCATGAAACTCAACACACATATGAGTATTAATGTTAGTTAGACACTGGAAAAAGCTCATAAACGGGCATGGAAGAGGCACTCTATAGCGCCACCTTTTGTCAAAAATGGGGGTTTAGTTTTAGCTACAGACACCAAACTCGGTACATAAATTGTTCTAATCAAGCCGGACAACTTTCTAATTTACACTCATTAGCTACGACCAACAGGAAGCCGGCTATCTTTTTTTTATGTCATTTTCGGGGGAACTCAAGCTGTAAATAAATTATTACTCCTCCAAGCAGAAACAAGTAGTTCACACCAAACTTTGTCAACATGATGCCAATATACTGAAGATGCTAAATTGCTAACGGATTTAGGATATCTTGAACGGTGTATTAATGGCGATTTGTTAAAGTTACAGTAAAAAAGAGCAGTTATTTTCTTATATCTTTAAAGTGCAGCTTCCAAACACTTCAAAACTTTTTACATACATAGAGCAAGTCTTTCTGAAGAAGTATGGTTAGTTTCATGACTTTACAAAAGGTCTATGAATAACAGAAAATTAATAAACTATCAAGACATTTGATCACACTGGCTCTGTGTATGTGGGGGGATGGGTGAGTATGTGTGTTAAGTGTGAGTGTGAGGAGGTGGGTGAGAGAGACAGAGGGAGAGACACAGAGAGAGAGAGAGACTTTTAAACATCTCTTTAATCACTAGAAAAAAATCATTCAGTATTTATTTATTTAATTATTCGTTTTATTTTATTTATTTATTTATTTATTTATTTATTTTTTGCATTATAGCTTAAGAAATCTCTTAGGCCTTATCTTTTTCTGTCTGTCTTGGGGACACAAATAAATAAAAATAAAAATCCAAGAACCAGTTAATTTGTAGGGCACTGACAACATAATTTTATATAATTAGGTTAATAATTATGTTAATTACAACATAAAAAAATCTAAAGATACATACACGTGGTCTTATAAATTTTTGTGCTGCAAATAATAATTTGACACTAATTTGATACTGAACTATGACACCCTCTGACATGATATTCATCTGAATTTACATCATCTCATGAATGTAACAGTAAAACAGTTCAGCTCACAGATGAAGACTAAGCTGTAATGCAGGCAAAATATTTCACAAATGCTTATAGATCAATAAAACCTTTTAAAAATGCTTATGAATCATTAAAGGTTTAGGTAACACTTTATAATAAGGTCTCATTTGTTAACATCAGCATTAGGGAATGCATTAACTAACTTCAACTATTAACGGTGATTTAGAGAGAGAGAGAGAGAGAGAGAGAGAGAGAGAGAGAGAGAGAGAGAGAGAGAGCGGTAACACTTCATAATGATTGCACACTATGAATCATTAGGTAAGCATTAGTAAATAGTTACTTCATCCTTTATAAAGCATTGTCCCAACATTAATAATCATTAGTAAGTAGTTTATAAATACAGCTATAAATGCCTTGTTCTTTACTTATTAGGCATATCTATTACAAAGGAGATTTAAAGGCTCAGTTATCTTCATAACAGTAAAAATAAACAAACACAACACAGAGGGATACAAAACAGAAATATTTTTTTCAAGATACAAAAAATGAAACTGTACACTTGAATTATTTATTTTATTTTATTTTTTACAATGAAATTTCAGAGGTTTATTTTTCATTTTTTATCAAGTGTACAGTTGTACGGTTTCATTTTTTGCATCTTGAAAAAATATTTGTGTTCTGTATCCCTCTGTGTTGTTTGTTTAACTTTTCTGTTTGGGAGATAAATGAGTCTTTAAATCTCCTTTGTAAATGCTTAATAAGATATAAATAATCCTCACTTCAGATGAGCTCACACAAATAGATGGCTGGCAACTGCTAAATGTTTTATAACTACCTGACTTAATCATGAATTACAGCAGGACTATGTGTTAATAAAGCATTATTAACACTGAGCAATTATTATGGTGTCTAAATAATACAATTTATAAATGTACATTTAAATAGTTTATTAATCATTTACTTACACTTTCTAAATGATCTTATGAACCACTGACAGCTGCTAAATAACTGGTTTGTAAATAATGTAATAATTTAGAAATGTTAAATTGATCATTAATAAAGTATAAAAATACAATTATTAAACATTATATATATGCTCAAGAACAAAACATTTATAGCTGTATTTATAAAATGCTTACTAATGCCTATTAATGCTGGAACAATGCTTAATAAAGGACGGATATCCTATTTACTAGTACAGCAGCAGGGCCTTCTCTGCTGGCCCTATAAAAAATAAAATTGTGTGAAAAAAATTTTTTATTGATTATTTGGGTATCATTTTCATTTGTGTAATGTCTACAAAATTGCCTATGATTAGTTTAGTTGAGGTTGAACTGGAATAGCCTACATAAAAAAAAGTCTGAGGCCAGCACTACAGATAGTACTACCCTTTTGTTGAAAGACGTCACATCTGATTTGTTACAAGCATTAGTGACAGAATCATCAGCCAATCAAATTTTGACGTTTAATGACAGCCTGCCCTCTGAGTCTAGCTACGTGCCCAGTGCTACCCCTTGTGTTAAACCGCCCCTCTAGTCAGGGATTTCCAGAGATGGTCCTCACTGCAGAACACAAGATCCAGGGGGTGTGGCTGTATCTAGATCCAACTCCTCCCACCTTACCTACACCTAAACCTACCATCTCCATCTACATTGTCTGATTTTGATCAGACTTCAGGGGTTTGTTCGGTGTATGATGGCGAGCGCATAGATGTGACTATCAGAAGTTAAAGTTATAGCGCCACCATCTGGCAGCAGGAAGTGTGTCATTTTCAAAATGCTTTGAATTCAGCATTTTACTTTTACTCTATTTTTTTCAAACTACATCAGAATAATGTCAAAACACGGCCGATGTAAAACTGTTGAGGGAATATTGATATTTAAAATACTGTTGCCATGGCAACGTGTCAAACTTGAATATTCTTTTCCGGTGATTTTGAGGCGGATAACATGCTTAGAATTTCATGAAACTCAACACACATATCAGTATTAATGATAGATGGACACTGGCAAAAGCTCATAAAAGGGCGTGGAAGAGGCACTGCATAGCGCCACCTTTTCAGAAAACTTGAGGGGTTAGTTTTAGCTACAGTCACCAAACTTGGTACATATATTGGTCTCATCAAGCTGGACAACCTTCTAATTTACAGTCATTAGCTACAACCAACAGGAAGTCGGCTATTTTGATTTGAATGTGGAATTTGGAAAAATATGGGTGTGAATTAATGCATACTCCTCAGAGGAGCATTATACTATACACACCAAACTTTGTCTACATGATGCCAAAACATTCAGGAACTTAAATTTGTAAACGGATTTTGGATATCTTGAAGGGTGTTGCCGTGACAATTTATTAAAGTAACAGTCTTGATGGTTTGGATTAACCCTTTAATTGCTGTATCAATTAAAACCAGACTGCCAGAGGGTTACTGTAAATGCATGTGCTCGCTGTGCCCCTCTTTCGTGATGCCACCGGCGTGGCGGTTGCACTGACAGCTTGGGCCCGCCATCGCTGCTTGCAGCTATATTTATTATTATTATTGTTGTTAACGAAACTGTAAAAATAATAGTGATAATATTTATAATTTACATGATCATAATTGTAAATAATAATCATCATCATTACAGTCTTCATACAGCAAGATTGCACTGTAAATAAAACAAAGATTGTAGTGTATTACCAGAAAATACCATTTAATTCATTCTACTTTAAAATGTCACATTTAATTAAATGTGTTACATGCTGTTTCTTTGTAATTATTTGAGAAATTTATAAGAAAATTCTGAGTGAAAATTGTTTCATTTGAGACACTGATGAGATCTCAGAAACTCCAGAGGAGGAGAAATATCTTATATTTTATTTTAATTAATTTCTATTTAAATGTTCTCATTGTAATCTGAATTGTATTGTATAGGATATAATAACCAATAATGCAGCAGCTTCCTAGTGTTTGTTCAGCTCTGACCCAGTCAAACTCATAACCATATGAATATGTGATTTGACAAAGTTAATCAGCATCTCTTTCAGAAAAATGTTGAAACCATCCAAATTCATTTGCATTGTAATCATTTTTTTCTTCTGCCAGAGACGGTGTGTGATTACGCACGAATAAACAATAGAGAAAATAAGATCTTCTGAATGACGCTGGAGTCTGTGAGCAATAAAACCACACAATGAAGTATGTTTAAGCAACTGAAATATGAATCGTCAAAGTCGCCGCTTGCGTTTGTTAAATATGTTCACACGTGCATGCAGAGAAATGCTATTATTTTTACCATGCTTTGTATAAACATTTATTTTCCATGAATAGTAAGTATTGCGTATTGAGATGTAAATGATTGTTTTTGTCTGCGGCGCTTGCTGAGATTAGATTTACATTAGGTCTTATTTTACATACTTTCACTCAGGCACTAAAATCCTTTGAGACAAGTTTCATTACCGCAACACATTAGTGATAAACTGGATTCAGGCCATCCCAGATTAGGATGAGTTTGTTTCTTCATCAGGTTTGTAGAAATGTGTCTCTGCATCAGTGTCTCAGCAATGGATGCTCTGCAGTGAATGGGTGCCGTCAGAATGAGAGTCTGATAAAAACATCACAATAATCCACACCACTCCAGTCCATCAGTTAACATCTGGAGAAGACAAAAGATGAAACAAATCCAGCATTAATACGTTTGTAACTCAAATGTGAGTCCATAATCCATAATACCTCTTCCTCCAGTGAAAAAAGTCCATCTGCTGTTGTCTCTCACATCAAAATTCAGCCACATATTTGTTTAGAGCTGTTTTTGGACTGTTTTGATCTGATGCAGATTTCTCTCCTTATTCAGACCAGAACACTTTTTCACTGGAGGAAGAGTTATTATGGATTATGGACTCATATTTTAGTTAAAATCATCTTAATGCTGGATTTGTTTCAGCTTTTGTCTTCTCCAGATGTTAACTGATGGACTGGAGTGCTGTGGATTATTGTGATGTTTTTATCAGACTCTCATTCTGACGGCACCCATTCACTGCAGAGCATCCATTGCTGAGACACTGATGCAGAGACACATTTCTACAAACCTGATGAAGAAACAAACTCATCTACATCTCAGATGATCTGAAGGTGAGTAAATTCCTATTCCTTTGTTTAAGTCTATGGCAGCCCATAGAAAAAGCTATGAAATTTGACACATTTTTAGTATGAATTTGTGGTTATGATTTCAAACTTTCTGAAGCAGTTCAGCTTCTCATGATACTTTTTCAACTAAAACTTGGTCTAAGAACAAGTTTTATGTTCTTTGCACTCATATCCTAAAACCATATTTCTATTGTTGTTTTTTTGGATCAAGTCAAAACGCATTTGGCCTCATCTTGTCCCTCATTTTTTGTATTTTATCATCTTCTCCACTGACATCGAATGTTCTCCATGTGTATATACGCTCATGCAGGTCTCTAGATGACATCTAATTGAAAAACTGCAAAATTGCATTTACCCTCTTCTCTTTTTTCCACACGGAAGGCCTCCGTCACGTCGCATTAGTCGCTGCGTGATGAAGGAATCTGGAACGAGACGAGCGTAACGTCTTTCTGACATATGACTGACATTGCATCATACAAGTAAAAGACAGAAAAGAGATTCAGACACATTTACAAGAGCTAAAGTCATTTTGAAGCCTTTTCTTCAGACGCTATTTGAAGTGACAGCTGCATCTCATTCAGAGCATCGCTGTTAAAAGCATTTGGGATGGACGCTCGGTTCGTGTCTCGGGAATAAACTTCCACGGACGGATTTTTATCTATTATGACTGCAACAATGCAAGAAGCTTCTTACCCTGAGATTGTGTGTTTTATGCTCTCCTTCAGGTCTAAATCATCTTGAAAAGCTCTCGTGATAGAAAGAGTTTATTACCCGTGTTTATGGAGCTTAGAAAATTGCCCTCCTGTTTTGCACGACCCAAAATCAGGTTGAATAAGCCTTACCCAACCTCTTTTTATCCCCGCTTAAGAGCTTTCGCTTATTTTTGGTGTTTTACGAAAATTGCATGAGGAAACGCACTCTGGAAATCATTTTATGCAGATGAGAGACATTGAAACGCCTTTTCCCATGATCCTCATTTGTCTCCGATAGAGTGTTGTTTGGCGAAATGCGTTTGGAAACTCTCCTTTTTTGAATCACATTTTATGCATTAATGTAACATGAGACCTCACAACCTTGATCCGAGTCTGTAAATCCACGACACATCGTGCATCAGGCCTGATTTCTCTTCTTAATCATGCATACTGAAAGTCGAGCTCATCAGGAACACGCTTTGATGTTGCATCTTCCAGGGCCGCGTAAGACACGCGTGGATCATGGTTAATAATCTCACTAGGATGCACCTTTGAAAAGCGATGATATGCATACAGAAACTTCATGCTAGTGCTTTATTAATAAGCCAATTAGAGTGGTTGCTTGCTTTGCTGTATAACATGTGATTAGCAATGTCAGACATTTCAGGAACACTAATGTCTGATATGTGCTTCACACAAGTGCTTATAGCCAATGCAATGCATCCCTTTGAACATATTTAACATGTGCTCTTGCCTGACTTTAAACCAGTTGCTATAAATACGTGAATATTTTAACTAAATTGCTCCTCAAAAGCTCAAAAGTTTTTTTTTTTATGTTTTAAAGAAAGAAGTCTCCTCTGCTCATCAAGACTGCATTTATTTGATCAAAAATACAGTAAAAATATTATTGCAATTTAAAACCGTTCTTACCGAATATTTGTGGAAACTGTCATACATTTGATTTTCAGGATTCAAAAATTAATTGAAAGTTCAAAAGAACAGCGTTTATTTGAAATAGAAATCTTTTGTAGCAGTAGAAATATATTTACTGTCACTTTTGATCAATTTGATGCATCATTGCTGAACATAAGTATTAATTTCTTTTTTTTATTCATTATTTATTTATTTATGTTTTTTTAATAGTAGTGTGTCACAGTTTCCACAAAAATATTGTGCAGCACAACAGTTTTCAACATTGATAATAATCAGAAATGTTTCTTGAGCAGCAAATCAGCATATTATTATGATTTCTGAAGATCATGTGACACTGAAGACTGGCGTAATGATGCTGAAAATACAGCTTTGATCACAGAAATAAATTACATTTTAACATAGATTCACGTAATAAACACTTCTATTAAACTATAATAATATTTCACAATTTTTACTGTATTTTTGAACAAATAAATGCAGCACTGGTGAGCAGAAGAGACTTCTTTCAGAAACATTAAAAAGCTAAACATTTGATTAGTATCGCACTTGCATTGTGTCTAATGCAGCAATTAGTGTAAATATAGTTAAACCGCAGCAATATAGAAAGTTTGATTTGCATTTCACTGAAATCTTCCACCTTATTCTAGGCGAGCATAATCTTATAAGATCATAAAACTCTTGTTTGTGATGTGGAGTCAGCGTTCATGTGGCAACTCCTCTTTGATTTCATAAGCTCTCCGACAGTAAACATGTCCAGGAACTCATTACGGCGTGAGATTAATGACGCTCCGCGGCTGCACTAATGCTGTCTGAGATGCTATCGCTGCTACTTTAAAGAGAGGAAGACCTGATAAAACAAGGCAGTATGTGCAGGCCAAAGGTCTGCTCTTATTGTTTATCTACAGTATTGTGACCCATTGCTATTCCAGCTGGAAGACTTCAACAATTATTCAAGCTTTAAGACTTTACAGGGTAGAGAAAAAGGCCGGATCTCAGGGATGCATGACGGGGATCAGATAAAGTGCTCTGTAAGTGTACAGGAGCGTCTGGAGGTAAAAGGCCTGGTCTTTGGGGAATGGTTGGTAAAGCCGGTGGTCTCTAGCTGTATGTACTTTTGGCCTCCGTGTAAATCAAACCAAGCAAGCAGCAAATGCCACTGAGACAGTAAACGTCTAAAAGTGTCTTGACTCTGACGGCTATTGAATCACTGCAAGCCGATGCATCATAAGACCTTTAAACCAGAAGTTCATGCACAAATAAAAATGTAGTTTCAAATGTGCATGCTGAGATTTTTTACTGTGGGATATAAAAGGAAAACTAGGTGAATCGGATAAAAATTTGATCACAATGGAGTTATTTTCCAGTTGATTATTCACAGTACATAAAGACAATTGTTTTGCATTACATGTTTTCTGAAATGTCATGTTTAAATATGCAAATGATGCACTAATTTGCATACATTTCCTGACATTGGTTCAAAATTCCTGTTTGACATATTAGAGTTAAAGGTTTCTACAGAGAGGGGGGTTTGGATTTCACTTTTCATCACTCCATAAATCAGAAAATACTGTCAACATTTTCAGTTTATAGGAATAAAGTGTTGTATAAATCAGTGTGAATGATATATGAACAAACCCCTCTGTAAAAATCAAGTTTTGGTGTAAATGCTACTTTTAAGGATATATATTGGAATTTAAATCTAATAGGCACAAATAGATACATTGCATTGAAATAAACACTTAAATGTGTATTTTGAATGATTTCCCAGTTTTGATGTTATGGCATCAAAATAGCCATCAGTAGTCTATATGTCTCATGCACTATAATCATATTATGCTGTGTGTGAGAAAAGTCTTTGTTGTCATTGCAAAAGTTCCCCTCTGCTGAAGATTCAAATGAAATACACTTTTTAATGAATTGTGTCAAGTTGCATTACATCAAACATCACTGACATCAAACCTGCTGGTGACATGCTTTTTATATGATGTTTGAGCTGCATACAAAACTATTATTTTTTGGTCTATTTGTAAGTTTTCAGTTTTCTTATGGAAGCCTGTTTTTGCTACGGAATAAAAATATGAAAAAGGTAATTGCAAACTTTTTCTTAAAATTGCAAGATATCTCGCAATTCAGCCTTTTTGCTCAGAACTCTGAGTTTACATCTAGCAATTATTATTATTATATTTTGCCAAATAAAAAAGGTAATTACAGCTTTTCATCTCACATGACTTTTATTCTCAGAATTATGAGTTAATATCTTGCAACTTTGGCTTTTTTCCTCAGATATCGGAGTTTAAAATTGTTGTTTACAATCTTGCAATTGTTTAGTTTTTGTTTGTGCCACAGAATGAATAAATAGGTATTGCAATGTTTTCATCTCAACATTCTAATCTGTTTGTACAGTTTCAGTCTGAAACAGCAGTTTTATTTTAGCCTGAACTACTGCTTTATCTATAGCACTGGTTTGGCGTCCAGTAGGACACAACAGCGTGTGATCAATCCTCAGAGGAGCGGTGTATCATCTCAGTAAAGCAGAGCTCCTTCTCGATCCCACGGAGCCGGACGCTTGTGACGAGAGAGTCCCGTGAGAGATCATCCGAGCCCACACTGCTGCTCTCAGCACTACAGATCCGCCGGTGTTTGGTAATGAATAGATAATCAGATGAGCTTCACAGTTCTTCAGCTTTACTTTCATCAGTTCCCCAGCAGCTTCTGGAACATTTGTCTCGACTATGATTTATGGACTCAACCCGAGTGTTATTTCATTGCTTTTTTGGGAATAAATAAATATCTGCGATGCTGCAATTTCATACTTGTCCTGAAAAGCTGAGAAATGTTTGTTTGTCCACTATAGTTTGGAGCCGAGTAGCATTCGTTTCAGCCCACAGTTTTTGTATACAAGACTGCTATAGACTCGTTTGAGTCTGTTATTGCTGCCAATTAATTTTCAATTACATTTAGAGGAAAATAGCTTGTTTATATTTCCTTTTAACCCTTTAAAGCTGCTGTATCATAGCTGACTCAAACTCTAAGGTCTCTAAATAATCAAACGTTGCTGTTTCACACACAATCTCCTCCATGCCTTTTGTTTTTTATCCAGTAAAAGCTCTTTTAGTGTAACTGTAGAAACTCTTCTCGTGTCAAATCTTGACTGATTTTGATCAAGTAAACGTCAGAATAACTGCAGTCATATCTCCAGATGAACACTTACTGGACTGAAGCAGCTCAGCTTTACTTGATTCTCCATCAATCATGTTTTAGTCTCAAATCTGATCATCAGGATCTTTTGAGGAGCTTTACTTTCACTGTTCCTCAGCGGAGGAATGATCTTCATCTCACATCTTCTGAGGAGACTTTATTATTCATCTCTCAATCAGCATTGCATTATATGTTTGGATCATCTCAATCTCATCTTACTAAGACGTATTATTGGAGATATAGAGCGACCGCTGATATTATGATCAGTTTATGTCAGTATCTGATATACTGTTATAAAGATCTCATTGATTTACATCACAAGCAGCAGAATCTTATCACAGAAATATCAGAATCTGCAGCAAATTGCATATATAGGACTGTTATTTTCATATGTCTTTTAACATTTAAATGATCACTAAGAACTTCTCATTGTGTTCAGGGAGATCTGATTTCATTCGTGATTTTTAAATGAGACCAAAATAACAGGTTCTCAAGGCCTGAGTCTGAAAATACATGAAAATCCTGTCCTCCAAAACTGACAAATACAACACAACCACGTCCTTGGGTGTGCAAATATCTTTACAAGAGACAAACAACATGAAATTGGGTGTTTGAATTTGTTGTAAAGCTGAATCACATGTCCAGGTCATACAGTTTTTTAGCTCGAAAAGGAAATATAAAAAATAATATACTGCATAAAAATGACTCATTACAGAAATAAGTACTTCCTTGTCCTTGAATGCCTTTGAGAACTAATGTCACAGTGAAAAACAGGCTTTTTCTTTATAAATTGGAGGTGAAATGCAACCTTGAGATGTCTTTCTGAGATCCACTCTGAAAGAGTTTTATTTTGTTTCTCTCTCACTTGTGTTTCTGCTCCTCTCGTGATTTGTTGTTGTCTTCTGTATATAGTTTTAATGCCACTGAATCACATCTGCGTCTGAGATCAGCTGCTCCGTCTGCACAGAAATACACAAATATCATCACACATCAGGTTCATTAAACCAAAACATGCTTATGAATCACATTATTCCTTCAGCTCAAACAGTAGAGCATGGCGCTTGCAACACCAAGGTCATGGGTTCGAATCCCAGGAAATAAATGAACTGATCAAATATATATCTTCAGTTTGGATAAAACCTTCTGCTAAATTCATGAATGTAAATGTATTCAATCCAGCAAACAGAGAAAGATTTCACAACATTCTGGCACGGTTCTTTCAAAGTCATGAATAAACCTTCTTCCAGGAACATTAATGTAATTGTTAACGTTAACTGGTCTTTAATAGTATTTTTAAATGTTAGCCCAAAAACATTATTTATACATCATCCAATATTCTTCTGAAACATTTATTTAGATGTCTGTCTAATGTGTTTTAAACGTTACTTTCAGATTGTTCAGAGAACATTCAAAAGTAACGTTTGCAAAATGATACAATGCTGTTCATGTTTCCTCTGTTACATTTAAATTTTGAACATCCAAAGAACATTCAGGAATAACACTTTCATAACTTTATTTTGTTAGTTGGGAATTCCATGAGCTTTCAAACGAAACAAACCTCTGTAAGAAATGTCTGCATTGCTGGACTTTTATTCGATTTGATTGTGAGATTATGTGAATTATGTGACGTATTGTCAGTCCTGGTTCCCTATGTCCTGTGTTTCCCTCCCTCTTAGGTCCATATATGGTTTTTCCTGTTTCCCGTTCCCATTATGTTCATCGATTATGATTCCTCCCAGCTGTGTTTGATTTCTACCCCACCTGTTCCTGTTCTCTTTGATTAGTTTCCCAGTATTCTTAAGCCTTGGTTTTCTCCGTGTCTGATGTCCGGTATTGTTTGTCTTACCCTCGTACTCCATGTTTCCCTGTGTGGATCTTCATTGAACGTAATATTGATGGTACTCCTCATCTCCTCGCTCATTGCTCCCAGAGATTTATGTCAAGTATATGGCATCAGCAGAAATGCAAAAAAAAATGCATTTGATTTTGTTGAAGGATTCTGAAACATCTTCTTTAGAATAACGTGCACTGATGCAGGACGTGTTAGTGAATTTGGTGTGTTGTGCGGCGTCTGAGATCGACGTCTCTCTCAGGGAACGAGCGGATGATAGCACATTACATGCATCGTGTACTTTCCAGATGCTTCTTTACAGAGTAATGCATCTGTAACTGTGACAATGTCTTCATTCACTTCATCTGTGACATCCAGATGTGTTTCTAATCATATCTGTTCAATTCACTGAAAAACATCAGATTCTGTTCAGATTATAGAGATTATCAATAATCATCATTCTGTCCCACTTTAACCAGCCCATTCAGCAAACAAAATCTGTATTTCTTTTTAAAATAGGCTAAATATATTTAATATATATGCTAAATAAATTCTGTAAACAGAGAAGCTCAAATAAATATATTTTTGAAATTGGAAATATTTAGTTTCAACCTTCATATGCCAAAATATATTTCAAAATGTACTTTAGGGGCAAGAATATATATTTCCAATATTACAGTATAGCCTACATTTTGGATAAATGCAAATGTGGATGAAATAGCCTAGAGATCAAAGATAGATTTATATTGATTTAATATTTTTTTTATTAAAACAATAAATTATTAACAATTTAATAATGTATATTTTGTAATATATTTAAATATATATATATATATATATTTTTTTTATATATTCTGAAATGAATGCATGTATATGTATTTGATTTTACATTTTTTTTTCTTTTATTTATTTATTTACTTTTTTTTTTTTTGTATAGGAGTGATCAAAACAAACCTGTTTACATACAAATGAAAAAGTAGGGGTGTACAAAATTTCTATAAACAGAGTAATGATGCTGCAAATTTAGCTTTGAACACAGGAATAAATAACATTTTACTATACATTCACATGGAAAACAGCTATTTCAAATTCTAATAATATTTCAACATTTTCACTGTATTTTTAATTAAATAAATGCATCCTTGATGAGCAGAAGAGACTTCTTTCTAAAACATTACAACATCCCAAACTTTTTAACAGCTGTGTAATTATCAACACCACATTCCTTGAAGAGTAAGATCTTAAAATCAAATATCTGTAACAAATGCAATCCCATAATTCCACATTTCATATAGAAGCATAAAACATCTTGAATCCTTAGAGTGTCTTTCTGTTCATGATTTTATGAGTTTTACACTTCCAGACGCTGTAATATACTGTCCTAATATCAGTCTCAGACTGTCACCGTCCCAACAACCACGTCAATCAATGCTTACTTTCTAGGGATTTATAGCAGATATCGTCCTGTCAGTCAAAACTCACTCATTCCTGTGATGTGAAAAATAGACAAATAATCTGAGGAGAAACATCCGAATGAGTTTGATTCAGTGTTCATGGGTCAACAACATATTAGTTCTGCTCCTAAACCTAGTGAGCGTCTCACTGTCTACATAGACAGCATGCTGTAGTCTCATAAGGGACTGCTTTGAAACACTCGCTGGAAATATTAACAACTCCGCACAACTCCTTGTCCAAGCTCTTGTTCTCTCCAGACTGGACTATTGTAATGCTCCTTCCCGCATGTACTATCAAGCCTCTGCAACTGATCCAGAATGCAGCAGCCAGAGTGGTCTTTAATGAGCCGAAAAAAGCTCACGTTACCCCTCTCTTCATCAGGTTACACTGGCTACCAATAGCCGCTCGCATCAAATTCAAGGTACTGATGTTTGCCTACAAGACCACAACTGGCGCTGCACCAATATACCTAAACTTGCTAGTTCAAACTTATGCGCCCTCCAGAAGTTTGCGTTCTGCAAATGAACGACGCCTCGTGGTGCCATCCCAAAGAGGTACCAAATCACTCTCACGGACCTTTTCCTGGACTGTGTCCAGCTGGTGGAATGACCTCCCGATCTCAATTCCAACAGCTGAGTCTTTAGCCATTTTCAAAAAACATCTAAAGACACATCTTTTTCGCCAGCACCTGACTAACTAATACTAACACTTACCTATTCTATTTAATAAACATCCTAGCTACGTGTACTGTGCTAGACTAACTGAGACTTGTCATGGCACTTGTATACTGTTGCTCTCTCGATGGTCTGATTGCTTCTATTGTTCTCCTCATTTGTACGTCACTTTGGATAAAAGCGTCTGCTAAATGATTAAATGTAAATGTAACAAGTTTAGAATCCAGTTGCCTGATTTTTGCAAAGCAAACAGGAAAAATTTAAGTAATCTGGCAAAAAAAAATCAAGAAAGCATTTAAATATGAAGTAATAAATATCAAGTTAGTTTCATGTGTCAGTTAATATACTCTAGAATGTTTACTAATGTTGCTTACACACTCTTTATTGGTTGATTTTTTTCTTTATAAAAATAAAACATTTTTAATGCAATACATTTTGTATAGCACTGTTACATGATTTGTAGATTTTAAGGCTGATTTTGTATTGTATATATATATATATATATATATATTCTATTTCTATTCCATATTAAATTACAGAGTTTGAATGTAAAAACACACCTAAATATAACTTTAAAATTACAAAGAAGAACATTAAATTGTTAGTATGGACATATACCTTTAATATAATAAGCAACATTATTTAATTATAGATTATTTTTGTAATTTTACACAAATTTGTACATAATTTAAGAAAAAAAAACTGTATTGATAATACAGTATTTTTTTTGTATAAAAATGAGAATTACTGTAATTTGTCATTAATGGAATAATACTTAAAATAACAGTCAAGTTGTTAATTTACAGATATTGTTTGTAATTTTACAGAGTTTTGAACAGAATTTAAAATAACACGAAAAATACAGTAATTTTCCTGTATAAAAAAAAAAATACTGTAATTTGTCTTATAGTACTTATAGTATACTATACTTATACTAATAGTACTTGTTATTAATACTACTTATAGTACTTGTCTTAATGATATAGTACCTAAAATAACAGTCAAGTTGTTAATTTACAGATATTGTTTGTAATTTTACTAAGTTTTGAATGTAATTTGAAATAACAGAAAACTACTGTAAAGACAATTAGAGTTAGTTTTTTTTTTTTTTTTACAGTGTTATATTTTGCACTGCAAACATCCTAAAATATTACTATTCTCAACACACATTTAATCTTCTATTTCAACTTAAAAGACTCAACATTTCTTCGTGTAAACTGAGCGCAACTAACCAGCTAACACAAACATGTTCTAAGAACGTTCTCATTAACATTATGGAAACATTTTTTTCTGAATGTTATTTAAATGATGTTTCATTAAAGTTAGGAGGAGCACGTCAGATGCCTAATTAGACACAAGTGGTACGCTATAAAGTTCATCAATACACGGATATAACTACAGCTGACATACCTCCATTCATTTGACGGTTAATCAGCATCCCTCCACCACCCCTTCTCCTCCTTTTCCACTACAGTTCTCACCACATTATGGGGGGTACTCTGAGCTCGGAGCCCTTCCCCAGGACAGCACGCCAGCAACGTATTACCATACTCGCCAAATACGCATTACGTTCATCGTGCTAAATATATGTAAGTGTGAACTCGTGAAATGACATGTATATATGTGTACATAATGTAGAATGTGTACATACAGTGTATAATGTGTATTGATAACTGTAAGTATGTCTAATAGTACACTGTGTGTACTGAGTATGTGTATATTGCACATTGTCATCTGTATAAGTCTGTAAGTATGTAATGGTACTGTCTATATGTTAATTGTTCTGCACTGTATGGAGCACGCTCTCAAGAATTACACTCATCAAGGCACATGTGCTGTGATCATGTGACAATAAACGTGATTTGATTTGATTTGAAATGTCTTTTCTTGGTTATGTGAATGTTAAAGGAACGTTACATTGTATCATTTTGTAAACATCATGAGAATGATACTTTTGAATGTTCTCTGAACATTCTGAAACAAGTGTAACATTTAAAAAGCATTAAACGAATGTTTGACTGAAACTCTTCAGGAACAATGTTCCATAAACAATGTTTTGAGAATGTTTTTAAAGACCAGATAACTTTGATTGGACGTTACTGGAAGAACGTAGAGAGAACATTAACGAAACGTTCTGACAACGTTCCCTGTTAGCTGGACATTACAGACGGCAGTCAACACAAGTATGAAATTCATTACGTAAATCTCAACAAGTGTTTAAGAACATCACAATAATAAAACAATGCTTCTAAAACATAAAACACTTCTGATAAATAAATATTAGATAACCCTGGTCATGTGACAGACACACAAGAGACTGAGAAAACAACACGGTACACTAATAAAACATAAAAACAGCACACTAATGGTTGATAAAATTATCTATTTTAAATTAGATTGCACATTTTATCAATACACCTCAGAATTATATGCACCTCTAAATAATCGACATTTCTCCCATCTTCAATGGATTTTGTGCAATGCATTCTGGGATTGTCCTGTCTGTAAAATAATAATGAATGTGAGTAAATCTGATTTGCAGGATCTGAGAGGTAGAATAATGTTATAAACAAGCTTCTTTAAAGGAGCTTTGCAAAGCACTTAACATAATAAACAAATCACAAACTATAAAAAATAATAATAAAAAAAAACTCAACCAACCTAAACCCAAACATCAGGTTTATAGGTAAAGTTCAATGTTGCCACATTAAATAAACTAACAAAATTATTTTTAATAAAATAAATAAAAGTTAGAAACAATAAAATTATATTTGCTGAAATAAAATAATATTTGCTAAAAATAAATGTAAAAAAAAAAATAATAATTTTATAAAATACCAAATAACAAAATAATAAAATAATTTACATAAATATTTTTTAAATAATAAATTGTTATTTTAAAAATAATAAAACTATATAATAAATAAAATTATATTTTATAATAAAATAAAACTAACACATTAATAGAATATAAATTATATATATGAAACAAGCTCATCATGCGGGTTTGTGTTGTTGTTCTAAACCAAAATCAGGACATGAACAGGAAGTAAAGTCATTAGATGTAGGTTTAGATGTAGATGTTCACGACTGCTGCACATGCACACATGCTCCGACCACGAGTTTTCATTCAGTGAAAGGACAATTACTGGAAAATTGAAAATGTTCTATTATAAAGAGAGCCATTAAGATTGAAAGTAATTAATGTGGCTCATAATCTCCTACAATCATGTCCAGCGGAGGATAAAAGCTCATCTGTATCAGTGCTGTCAAACGTCTGCTGCATGCAGAGCCATGGCAACAAGCGCAGCACTGCATTACTGCAGCGTACAGTGACAGAGACTGGAAAAACATCTATTTATGGGTGCTTTACTATGGTACTTTTACTTTTAGATCACAGAATGAATGACATGAGTATAAACAATCCAGACAGGCTTTCAGAGGCTGTTCCTTCATATTTCAGGAGACTTCACGGAGTAGATCAAATCAAATAAAAATAGAATGCATGCATGTATGTGTGCAGAAATAAATGTGCTCAATAAAATTACATTAAAATTAAAAATAAAATAAATAAAAATAGACAAGCAAAATAATGCATGCATGCATACAGAAATAAATTAAGTAAATTAAATTAAATAAAAATACACATGCAAAATAGAATGCATGCATGCAGAGAATGAAGTAATGTATGCATGCATAAATAGAATAAAATGAACATGCAAAATAGAATGCATGCATGCAGAGAATGAATTAATGTATGCATGCATAAATAGAGTAAAAATAAATAAATAAAAAATAGAAATGAACATGCAAAATAGAATACATGCATGCAGATAATGCATTAACGTATGCATGCATAAATAGAGTAAATAAAATTAAAGTACATTTAAAAAATAGAAATAGACATGCAAAATAGAATGCATACATGCAGATAATGCATTAATGTATGCATGAATAAATAGAGTAAATAAATTAAATTAAATTAAAAATAAAAGCAGATGTGCAAAATAAAATGCATACGCATTAATAAAGTAAATTAAATAAAATTAAAAATTGACATACAAAATACAATGCATGCATGTGTGCAGAAATACTCTAACTCATTAAAATTCGGTGTGTTTTCAAAGCTTCTTGCCGTATATTTAGCATTATTTGAGCAGGTCAGCGAGGGTCTCAGAAGCAGCAGCAGTAAGTCATGCATTATCTAGATGTACAGTGACTCAGAACACTAGAACAGATCTGGGGCTCGTGGAGCTGCTCAGGAATAATAAAACAAGACAGAGTCTGAACACTGGACAGCGGGACAGCGGGACACTGTTAAAGATGCCATGCTGTCTGTTGATGACAGCAGGTGTTTTAGATGTAAAACTGATGCAATGCATCACTCTGTGGATCAGTCTCACTAAACCTGTCAACAAATATCCAGGTTACATCACAGCAACACAAAAAATAAAAATTATATTACATATCATCAAACTGAAAATAAAGACATTGCACATTGTGACTTTTGACAATTAAGCACATTTCCCCAATTATCAGTAATATAATTCAACAATTGGAATACAATTGAAATAATACTGAATAAAAATAATTTTAAATAAAACTGAAGACATTTTAAAGTCTGACTTTACTTATATTGACTCTGTGACTTTTTTATAATTCAGCACATTTTCCCCAATTATTGACGTAATGCAAAAATAAATAAATTTGAATAAAATTGCCATCAAGCTGAAATCTTATATATACCGGTATATATATAAATGAAACTTAAAATCATCTTAGAATATGACTTTTTACATTGTGACTTTTTCGACAATTAAGCACATTTTTTCCCTAATTATTATTAAAGTAATGCAAAAATACATTGAAATTATACCAATTATATATTAAAACTGAACATTACTGGAAATGCACATGCAAAAATAAATTAATAAATTGTAAAAGTTGTAAGTATAATCATGCTAGAATTTACTTTATTACATTTTAATTTATTTAATTACAATATTATAATTTAAAAATGTAATTAATGAGGACACCTTTTGTAATTACGGTACTATACATCATTTAAAAATAATAATAATAATAATAAATGACCTATAAAAAGCTTAATTTTTGTTGATTTTATGGTTAAAAACGTGTGTTTCTCCAGACTCTTCCTCCTACTGTACTCAGCTCATACAGAAACATGAAAACCATGAAATTGCACAAGTTGAAAAATAAGAGTTTGATTGAATGAATGGTTTATTGAGCACAATCACGGCCCAACAAGCGTCTGAATGCAAAGCGTTCCCATCAAATCAACAGAGACGCAGGAAACAATGCGTGTGAAATGATGTGCTCTCCAGCGAGAGAGACTGATGAGGAGCTTTATCACGGATCCATCAGGTACGAACGGCACTAAAGCGGCTCAATTAAAGAATCATTACTGCGAAGCGCTTCCTCCAGCTGCTCCAGAAACACTTCCCTCCTTTGTTTTACCAAGCTGCTTCTAATTCACATTCGTCCTTCAGAGAAAGTGTGTTTCTGAGAGCTGAACCACGACAGAATGAAGTCCACAGAGGAGCAAACGTGATGAGATCTGCTATCAAACCTCTACAAACACATCTGAACCTCAGAAATCAACGCTTTCGGACCCGAGGCCTAATGTTCTCACACTTTTTACAATGTTGCATGAATGTTAGGACGAAACGTTCTTAAAGCAACGTTTATGGAACGTTATTAAGTTTCATAGAAAGTCCTCATGATGTTATTTGTACTTCATGAATTTCCTAAAAAGATTTGTAACCTTTAAATAACGTTTTAAGCACAAGATGAAAACTCGGCTTTTCAACGTTTTTGAATATTAAAAATAAATGTTCAAATGACGTTATATTTTGGGTGAGATAGTAAGAATGTTGTAAAAAAAAAAAAAAACTTAAATAACTTTATAATAATGACAAGAAATCTGGACATAATATTGGGATAATGGGATAATGTTCTTAAAATACTATGTTCAAATAACCTTATATTTTGGGTAAAAATATATATATAATTTGAAAAAAATCTCCATTCTTATTTTGTGGGAGAAAAAAAAAAGTTTGCTTTTTTTTGTGATATTTTTATTGATTTATTTTCAGCATCATCAAATTAGGTCACATTAGGCCTTTTTTCCAAATCATAATTCTTCAAATCATGCAGGGCTGTGTTATCATTAATGTAAATGTAATGCAAAAAAAAAATTATGAAATCAAATAAATATTTCTAAATATTTTATGAAACACTTGTAAGTATAAATCATGGTATCATTTGCTGTAATGCATTTTAATAAAAACAAATATTGAAAATAATTTGTAATTTTTTCACAGTAATAAGAATGCATTTTCTTTTGTAATCACCATACACTGATAAAAATGATTTTTGGGTGAAGTAAATACTACATAAAAACAAATGTAATTTCTACATTAAATAATTTAGTTCAGGCAAGAATTTAAAAAAATTAAGTAAATTCTAAATTAGTACTCAATTTAAGCTTGTAGAAATTAAAGTTTGAACTTATAAGTATATTTTACTTGGAATTGTTTGTTATGTTTACAAGGATTCTTTAAGTAAATATCAAAGTTATGATACCGTTTTTCCCATCATGCACTGGGGCATGAATAATTAAAAAGGTTACACTTTTCACTGTTTTTGAGTTGTATTTACACTGTTTTATGGTAGCTTTTGAGGTTAGGTTTAGTAACTTACTATTTTGTGACATATGGAGTTCATTTTCTACTCAAAATGACCCATTCATACTCAAACAATAACCACTGATGGTTACCATCATTGTGTATGGTGTACCAAGTATTGATGTCTCTGAGTTCATTAGGGTAATAATTCTATTGAGTGGACATATTATCTTAGAAAGGATAACAAGCTGTCTACTTGTTTATTTATATGTGTGTAAGTGAACCACATGCTTTAATAGCATGGTTATATTTAGTGCTATGTTGTGTGAGTAAAGTTTATAAACCGTGACTAAGTGAAATGTACTTGAAAATTGCCGATTTAACTTAAAATAATTACGTATTCATCAAACTCTAACTGGCAATGTTAAATTTACTTATTTTCTTTGGTAATTTTAAATAAGATAACTAGGATTATTTTGCAGTAAAATATATAAACAAACAGTCAATACAATTTACTGGGAAATTCCAAGTAAACTTTAATTGAGATTTTCTAATTAAAGCTACAGTTCCTTGTGTTTAGTTTTTACTTGGGAATTCTATTGAAATTACTCACATTTTCTAAGTGAAAAAACTTTCCTAACTTTTTTCAAGTAAATCCTACTCCAAATTTTTTTCAGTGTATTATAGTTAACTAAAACTGAAAATAAAATTTAAATAATTAAAAAAAAACATTTATTTGCTTGAAATGAAAAATATTAATAATGGAATAAAAATATTTTATTTCAGCTAGTTGCCAAGGCATTATTTCCCATTTTAATTTAGTTTAACTTATACCAAAATAACTCAAACTAAACTAAAAAAAATGATATAGACATATTTGAAAAAAATACTTAAAATTACAAAAACACAACAAAATTTTGAACCCTTTGTCCTACAAAAAGTTAATTTTAAAATCTGCAATCTGTTACCTTTTTCTATTGATTTTACTGATATAAAAAAATACATTACACTTTGTACATTTCAGCTGCCTTTCCTGGTGTATTCAGCTCATACAGAAACATAAAAAACATGAAAAAGAACAAAAAGCAAAAAGAGTTTGGATTGAATGCATTCAATTTTGGTTTTGTTTTGGCAAAAATAAAACAAAACCAAAGATGTCTAAGCATGCATTATTATAAGCATCACAGGTACTCTTGTGACATGAAGCCTGTCCCTCGATCAACGCTTTATTTCTCACATGTGTCCTTCACACAAGCATTATCTTCTGCACGAAGGACACATTAATGTGCTCAGAGGACAGGCTTTTAATGCTGATGCATGCATTTACAAACAGGCTTCACGCTCAGACTGTATTTGTGATGCTTTTAGGCTGACTGTATTTTGGAGCAGATCTGCAGTGTTTTTCCTCGGTTCTCTGTAATCATCAGCTGATCATTTATTCATTAGATCATTTCTGTGTTTCAGTCTTATGAGTGGAGAGCATCAATAATGCAGGTGTCAGCGAGTGTTTGTGCGTGTGAACGTCGCATGTGCGTTTGCACGACGTGGATTTCTGTAAGATTGCATGCGGTCCAGCTTTGAAGCTGCTTATGTTTATTAAAACGTGTGAATTATCTTCTGGCTGGAAACTGCAGTATAATTTCAGCCCTTCCTGACAAATCAGACTCGTACCTGCAGAAAACACAGCAGATTCCCACAGAATTCAATCAATCACAAACTCCTGACCTCTGTGTGCTCGTTTATTAAATACAGTTTGCTTATATTGATGATGCTTTCTGCTTTCAATAAGATTACAATCTAAAGTAACAGTTTACTTAAAGCCTTTATGTATAATGCATTAAAAAGATATTTATAAATATACATTATGATGCATTATGCAATATACTTTCTGTAACACAATGCATTATAAATGAGATCACAATTATTCATAAGATCATACAATACAATATAGGAGGCATTACAAGGTATATTTAATGCATTACAAATATTCTATAATGCAATATACAAAGGCTTTATATAAAGATTTGAAGAGATCGTGGTCTGTAAAAAAAATTATGTTTTTGAATGTTTTGCTCAGTAAGACTGCATTTATTTGTTTAAAAATACAGTAAAAATTGTGAAATATTATTACAATTTAATAAAAGTGTTTTCTATGTGAATATGTGTTAAACTGTAATTTATTTCTGTGATCAAAGCTGTATTTTCAGCATCATTACTCCAGTCTTCAGTGTCACATGATCTTCAGAAATCATAATAATATGCTGATTTGCTGCTCAAGAAACATTTCTGATTATTATCAATGTTGTAAACAGTTGTGCTGCACAATATTTTTGTGGAAACTGTGATGCATTTTATTTTTCAGGATTCACAGATTAATAGAAAGTTCAAAAATTACAGCATTTATTTAAATTATAATTCTTTTGTAACATTATAAATGTCTTTACTGTCACTTTTGATGCTAGTGTATGTATATTTAATTCAGATATTTCCCTCAAATTCATTATGTAGAGTATGATAAAGTCTGAGATTGTCTCCAGCCGGGTCGATATCCAGAGCTGATGTGTTATGAAGCGGTCATCAGATGTGTGGTCACACTTTAAGACGGCTAATTTTGGAGGCGGTCAGCCTCCGGTGATGTCAGATCCTTTAGTCGTGGAGCAGCGATGCTTAAAATCTGCTAGTGGTGCAATTAGCTGTCAGTCAAATAAGTGTTAAAACAGCCACCAGCCGGTCAGTCAAACAGAAAGATCTGACCGCACCGGTTTTAGTCGACCCCCTTTTGAACTGCTTTATTTACAGGTTATTTCATATGTTTCTTCTTAAACACCAAAATGAGATTAATGAGGGATATAAATATTATAAATAAATAAATATTGCTGGAGGGATAAATTAAAACAAAGTAAAAAAATAAAAAAAATCATTAAAAAGTTGAAATGTTCAAAAGTTTAGCGTTTTTTTTAAAGAAATTATTATAATTTTTTTTCATCAAGGACGAATTAAATTGATCAAAAGTGCCAGATTTCTATTTCTATCTCAAATAAAAGCTGCTCTTTTGAACTTTCTATTAATCTGTGAATCCTGAAAAATAAAATGTATCACAGTTTCCACAAAAATATTGTGCAGCACAATTGTTTTCAACATTGATAATAATCAGAAATGTTTCTTGAGCAGCAAATCAGCATATTATTATGATTTCTGAAGATCATGTGACACTGAAGACTGCAGTAATGATGCTGAAAATACAGCTTTGATCACAGAAATAAATTACAGTTTAGCATATATTCACAGAGAAAACAGCTATTTTAAATTGCAATAATATTTCATAATTTTTTACTGTATTTTTGAGCAAATAAATGCAGCCGTGGTGAGCAGAAGAGACTTCTTTCAAAAACATTAAAAAAAATCTTACTGACAAGAAGTGTGTGTGTGTGTGTGTGTGTGTGTGTGTGTGTGTGTGTGTGTGTGTGTATATACTGTATATACACACAGTATGCAACGATACTGATTGTAGTTGAACTGCTGTAAAAACTGTACTTTGAAGAAAGCTACTGATCATTGAAGTTCTTCTTCCACACAACACAAGTTATATTTGCAGCTCAAGCCATGAAACTTTCAGGAGCTCCTGATTTTGATGTTAAAAATCAATACGCCTGTAGAGACCTTTGAGCCTGAGTCAGCCGGGCCTCCGATCGACAAGAAAGATGTTCCCAACGAGACGAACATTGACAAGAAATCCCTCTTCATCATTCCAGCCAGCTTCACCTCGATCCTGACCAATTAACCATCGCTGGAATATCACTAGCACACGCTCTCTTTGCTCGTCTCCAGTAACCTCCATGGGCTCAAGCGTATGAATCTGAAGATTTCAGGCATTAATAATAACAGACAAGCATCATTATTACTAGTTCACACACATACTGTAGGATTACTGATCTGAAACATTAAACATGGAGACCAGAAAGCATCTGAACATCCAAAGAGCTGCTTCCTTCGCCTTTAAGATCTATTTTTAGCCGTGAAGGAGGGAGACACGGTTTATCCCATTCTTCTTGTGACACCGTTTTGCAGTTCTCCGTTCATCCGTTTCTAGTGCCGAGCAGACATGGAAATCCATCATTACAGTGTCATTTCCCTTCAGTCTGCTGGATTGATTTCACGAGCTCACGCTCACAATAACCAAACACGCTTTCAAGCTGCATTTCAGTGAGAATCGAGAAGAGCTCCAGAACCAGACAACAAACAGTGTATTCAGACTTCTGAAGGTTTCCTTTGAACCCAAACTGACTGTTTACTCACACAACAACATACAGTGTTGATTAGGATTACTGATTATAACTATTATAATATATATGTCATGACAAACATCTGCATAATCTATAAAAGATTATCTGGACTAGATTTGTATATACTTGAAAGAAAGAAAAAGGTATTTGCCCACACAAAACTCATCGTCATTATGCCAGCGTGTTGCTAAGGTGTTGTGGGTGGTTGCCAGGGTGTTGCTAAGGTGTTTTGTGTGGTTGCCAGGGCGTTGCTAAGGTATAATAAGTGGTTGCCAGGGCATTGCTGAAATGTTTTGGTGATTTTTGGAAGAAACCAAGAATGCCAGACCACACAAAACTCACTGTATACCTATAAGGCTTGGGTGTTATGAGTGGTTGCCAGGGCATTGCTAAGGTGTTGTGGGTGGTTGCCAGGGTGTTACTGAACTGCTCTGGGGATTTTTGGAAGAAATGAAGGGTCTCTGATCACACAAAACTCACTGTCATAATGCTAGGGTGTGAGTGGTTGCCAGGGCATTGCTAAGGTGTTGTGGGTGGTTGCCAAGCATTGCTGAAGTGTTCTGGTGATGTTTAGAAGAAACAAAGTGAGACTGACCACACAAAACTCACTGCTATAAGGCTAGGGTGTTATGAGGTGTTGCCAGGGCGTTGCTAGGGTGCTTTTGGGTGGTTGCCAGGACATTGCTAAGGTGTTCTGAGTGGTTTTCAGTGTATTGCTGAAGTGCTCTGGTAAAAAAAAATTAAAAAAGAAAGGTTGTCTGACCACATACAACTCTATAATGCTATAATACTTAGTTGTTATGAGTGGTTGCCAGGGTGTCGCTAAAATATTCTGTGTCGTTGCTAGGGTGTTGCTATAGTGCTCTAAGTGGTTACCAAGGCATTACTAATGTATTCTAGATGGTTGCCAGCATGTTTCCAAGATATTCTGCAGGGCGGCCATTGTTAAAGTGTTAAAGATGATTGCTAGGGCGTTGCTAAGGTGTGGTAGACGGTTGCCAGGGTGTTGCTAAGGTGTTTTGGGTGGTTGACAGGGAATTGTCAGGATGTTTTTGGCAACTAAAAGTCCAAAATTGTCTGAAGAACAAATGCCACAGGACGAGTAACAGTTTAGTAGTAGCTTCAAATATGATCAGTACTGATGCAGGACTAAACTGAAACACAATCACACTAAAGACACACTGTTACCAGTGCAGAAATATTAATCTGTGTGTTTAACACTCACAGCTTTCTGCTTCAGTGCTCATGCGTAACTTCACGGTTCCATCAACAGCAGGTCTAGCGGACCTGAACCAACGGCTAATTAAGGCTAGGGGTATCTGATTGGACGCTGGATGGATGGGGCATGTAATGACAGCGGTCCTTGCAGCCAATTGGCTGTCAGTCTCTGATGCTCCAGGGACGCGCTAATTGCACCTCTTGCACTCCTGCGTTTCCCCTGCGTCTGATGAGATGCCAATAGAGGCCAAAGCATGCTTAACCGATCGATGATGGAGCTGATAAACGGAGAGGCCATCACACCCTTACACTACACTTACTGAGAGACGAGTGTGCGCACACACACACACACACACACTCACTCACACACACACAGAGAGAGAGAGAGAGCACCAGCACATAAATTCAGGCTGATACAAAATTGCATTAAATTAAAGTGCTACACCCTTATACCATTTTACTAAAGCGTCACTACTGCAACTTCACTATACATGACACTTGAACTTAAAATTAGATGTGTTGTTGTGGAAACAACTAATACATAAATTAGGTTTAAGTAATAAAAATTAACAAATGAAGCATCAAATTATGCACATAAACTGTATCTTTTTGTTGTTGAACTCAGTGTTGTTATTGTTAACTAAAACTAAACTACATAAAAAACTATATAAAATATAATAAAAATATTATACATTATAAAATATATACTTCAAAATATAATATAAAATAAAATAAATATATTAACCCTCTGGTGTTGTTTGCAAATTTTAAAAATCACTATTTTATCGGAATGTTATGAAATTCGGTGAAAGCAGTTGCTTTGTGACCCCCCCCCCCCCAAAAAAAATCTTGATTTGAAAAAGCTAAATTAAATATAAAATTACATTTTTTTGCTTTTTTTATATTTTATATATGAATATTAATTAGTAACATGAAATACACTCAAAATGCAAAAAATTAAAGAAAAACATTATTGAAATGAAATATATTTATTTCACAAAAATAAAATTATTACACGATTATGGTCTCCGGTCAGTTTTGACCACGAACAACACAAGTGTGACTCCCAAATGAACAATACCAGAGGGTTATTAACTTAATCTTGGGGAAAAATAGAAATAATGCCTTAGCAAATACCTGAAATGAGTAAGTTGAAGTACTAAAATTACTAAAAATTGACAGATATTATGCATCTAAACGACATCTTTTTTGTTGTACTTGTGTTGTTATTGTTAACTAAAACTAACATTTTAAAAGTTGTTGTTAAAATTATATTAAAAGCTGAAATATAATTACACAAGAAAATGGAAATCAGAAATATTAGAATATTACTAAAACACAAAGTTAAATCGAACTATTAAAAAAAATACAAAAAGCATGACATGTAATTAAACTTAAAATGAAAACTGAAAATAGACAAAAGTTAATTAAAAATATTTATAAACACTTTAATAGCGTTAACTTTGGTTGCACTAAAAAGTTTCCTGTGTTTGTTGGGAAGTGAACAAAAAACATGCATCCATCTATTTGCTTAATTATTGTGGACACATAAGCAGGATCTTCCCACTGAACTTGAAGAAAACATACATGTTATTGATCTTAAATGATTCTGCATCATTTCAAAGATACAATAAAACACAGATCAGTAAGGCAATGCCATCGACTGCTGTTTTCTCCATCACAACGGCTCATGTGTGATTGGAGGAGAGCTTGACAGATGGTGAAAGACACCCTACAGCACCTTAAAAACCTTCAAAAATAAACCAATATACATGTCATTATCAACGGCTAATTAAGCTTTTACCTGCTCATTAGCAGAAAAGCAACCAAGAAGAAAATGAACGTCTTCCTCAGAAACAGCGTCTGACACTTATTCACATGAATCTGTCAAAACATGTCCAGGTTATATCTCACTCCACAATCAAAAGAAAAAAAAGTGTCATAAAATCAAGCCTATTTTGGGACTGCTCAGATTTTTCGCTTTAAGACATTTTCATGGCAATTAAGCACATTTTGGTGAGATTTGTGTCTTTATAGCCGAGACTCAATTCCATGTGAATTGTCTGAAAGTTGGATTTATTCTGAAACAAACACAGTGTGATTTCATTCTGCTTTAATTACTCCTCATAATGGTTACGAATGTACATTTACATCACGCAAACGAGCAGCCTGTGGCAGTAACACACCACGATATTGCTTTTACCTCCATATGAGCAGCATTTCTAACAGCAGTAATGTTTGTCTGTTTCAGAGCAGAACATTAGCTCAGACGAGACAAAATGAGAATTATTAAACATTTGGCTAACTGCGTTTAATTTAACGCTCTACATCTACAATTGAGATGCACTAGAGTACCACATACTGCACTACACACGGCTTACTTTCACAGCAGCATTTGAAGCTGCACATAGCACCCTATGATATGTCATATGACCTTATTATGTTATTAATTCTAAATTTTATTATTTCTGAAATAAATAGGACTACTTTGCATTTTTAATCCAATTTGGTGTAAAAATGTCACATTTTGGCAGTCAAATCAAAATGAGTCAAGAGAACAGTAATAGATGCCATTCTTCACATTGAAAGTCAAGGCAAGCAGATTGCATTGTGGGATTTGTAATTTTGATGAATGTTGGGAAAAAAAATCCTATTAAATTTACAATTGTAAAAAAATAATTAGTGCTGTCAAAAAAATTTTTTTTACATACTAATATATATACACACACATGGTACACAAACACACACACACACACGGTACACAAACACACACACACAATAAATAAAAAAAGAAAAAATATTATATATATATATAGTATGTAAACAAAAACTTTTTGACAGCACTAATTATTTTTTTTAATTGTTTATAATTTTAAAATTATATATATATATATATATATATATATATATACGTATATATATATATAAAAATAAATACAGTGTATATTTTGAAAATATTTACATGTATATATATTTATATTCTTAAATTTTATATTAGATATAAATATATTTAATATAAACATAACATATATCTTAAATATATACATGTGTTTGTATTTATATATACATAATTACTGTACACGGTATACACAAATATATTATGTAAACAATTTTTTTTATTTTGGATGTGATTAATTGTTTGACAGCACTAAGAATAATTAAAACAAACAAACAAACAAAAACTGTCAGAAACTCACCATCAAAAATAATGCCAATGCTTCATTTTTAGAGCATGACATGTTTGTATATTTTACAGCTTATAATTGTATATTAATCGATATGACTTTGGTTCTTATATGTTCTTGCTCCACACATGTATTAAATATGAGTCTTTGAAAGCGTGAGGTTTTCTAACATGTTATCTTCTCATGTAATAATCAGTGGAATATGACCTATTTCAGATACGGCAGAAATGACAACAACAGCGGTTACAAACACATATTTAATTGTTTGATCATATTGTTGGCAGTGTTGGGCAGTAACTAATTACTAGTAATTTAGTTACTGTAATAATATTACTTTTTGCAGTAACTAGTAGTGTAACTAATTACTAATAAGATTTCAGTAATAATATTACAGTTACCATCCATAAAACAGCTTAGTTACTTTTGATGCCTCGACCCGCTGATTTAAAGTCTTAATCAAATAATTTCTAGATTTATGTTCATAATTTTCACGACTCATGCATGTGATGAGGTGCAGCAGGCGAGCTCGGAATATGGAAAAGCTTACATTCAGCAGATAGAAATATTGCATTATATTAATTTTGTCAAGACAAAAGATGATCTGAACACTGTTGTGTATTACTGTACTCTGGCTTTACATCCCTCTGATCAGCATAAGATACACTATATTACTATAATTAAAAATATTTTTGGAAAATTAAACAGTTTCTTACAAACGTATGTGATTTGATCAAATACATAATGAAATATAATCATATATATGGGTAACAGAGAAATTACTTCAAGCTACACATGACAGTTAATGAGATTAATACAACACTTCTGCTTGAATGTCACTATCAATCACTATTGAGTGTTTGTAATAACTTCTGACTGTGATCCGATGTGGATTTTGATCAAATGATGAGGAAGAAATATGCTGTTAATATCATTCTAGAATAATTGTATGTGGAAGATACACAGTTACAGCTTCTGTGTGGCGTGAAGAAACAGTGTAACTAACTACTGTTGCCAGAAAGTAATAAGTAAAGTAACAATGTTACTTTTGAAAGGAGTAACTAGTAATGAGTAATATATTACACTCTTTGAGTAACTAGCCCAACACTGATTGTTGGTTATAAGAACATAGCGGCTCTACTAAATTCTACGCCCTTGCTAACACATGACCTCCAGCGGCGATCTTCCAGTGGATTTAGAGCACAAACTGTTCATTTTAGCATAAATATAGATTCAGTGTAAGTATGTTAGTACAGAACAGAGCTTTGTGTTTACTCTTGGACTTTAGTAAGGCTGGTGATTATTAACATTCACATGTAAATCCGCCGCTCGTGCTAATTAGATAATGCTTCACTTCTACTAGCATCACGCACTTGATGAACGCAGTCCTGTGAGATTGATTCTCCAGAGCGCCTGACAGCCCGGATTACCTTGACAAATTAATGGCTCTATAATTTGATTTTCCAAGGATAGCGATGTCTAAGTGACTCCTGAGGTGAGCAGGGAGACGTTTGAAGTCCATTTTCCACAACCGGCGGATAATCACATCTATATGCTAACGACGTCTCACGCCGGCCTTTCCCAAACACACACACACACACACACACACACGTCCTTATGTTCAGCTTGTTGCTCCCTGTTGAAAACACTAATATTGAAACTAGTGAAGGTTACTGAATGTTTAGTGAACTACACAATGTTTCTGTTGCCTCTCAAGGGAGCGACTCTGAGATGCAGATCTGAGATGGACTTTCGCTCTTCATCTTGGGTTACAACAAAAATAATAAGTCCTTCTGAACATTTTACTGCAAAAATAAGTATATACATTTTTCAATATTGATGAGAAATTTTATTTGAATATATCATTGTGTTAAATTTATAAGAACATAATAATCTGAGAATTATGAGTATTAACCCCATTGGAATGAATGTCGTTTGTAACTCACGATTGCTCTAAATCTATAAACCTCACATATTTGTTTATATCAAAACAACTTAAGTTTTCAAACAAAATAAATCCATTTTACTTGCAAAAACTTTCACTTTCAGATGAAAAAAGTGATCAGTTTTTCATGCTGCAATGGTTCAACTGACATATAACTGGGGCAGTCGTGGCCTAATGGATAGCGAGTCGGACTTGTAAGCGGAAGGTTGTGGGTTCGAATCTCAGGTCCGGCAGGGATTGTTGGTGGGGGAAGTATCCTCCTTCAATACCACGACTGAGGTGTCCTTGAGCAAGGCACCGAACCCCCAACTGCTCCCCGGGCGCTGTAACATGGCTGCCCACTGCTCCGGGTGTGTATTCACTTAGGATGGGTTAAATGCAGAGAATACATTTCACTACTGGTTATATACTCTCTGTGTAATTGTGTATGTGACAAATAAAAATAATCTTAATCTTAATATTTGTGACCCTGGAGCACAAAACCAGTCATAGGACTCAATTTTTTTTAATTGAGGTTTATACATGATCTGAAAGCTGATAAATAATCTTTCCATTGATGTATGGTTTGTTATGATAGGACAATATTTGGCTGAGATACAACTATTTGAAAATCTGGAATCTGAGGGTGCAAAAAAATCTAAATATTGAGAAAATCATCTTTAAAGTTGTTCAAATGAAGTTCTTAGCAATGCATATTACTAATCAAAAATTAAGTTTTGATATATTTACGGTAGGAAATTTACAAAATATCTTCATGGAACATGATCTTAATATCCTAATGATTTTTGGCATAAAAGAAAAATGTATAATTTTGACTCATACAATGTATTGTTGTCTATTGCTACAAATATACCTGTGTTACTTATGACTCTTTTGTGCTGCAGGGTCATATATATGTGTATCAACGAAATTCAGGCCAAAATTGTGTGGGATATGGGGAAAAGGTTAAATATATTTGACAAAAGTTTTTTTTTTTGACAAATATAGATAATTTTACAAAAAGAAAATTTTGACACCTAATGGTACTCCATACATACAAAGACCCAAAAATAAAATGTGTAAAAAAACTTTTTTTGAATTGTCATACAGTATCTCTTAGAAATTATTGTAAAAAAAAAACGGGGGGGGGGGGGGGGGGGAGAATAAATAAATACATAATGGTTTATTTTGAGGGTCTTAATGCATACAAAGTTTCATTCCATTACCAAAAACAATGCTTTTTTTTTTGGTGTGTAATTTTAGGTATATGGGTCAAAATGGGCCAAAGCCATTGTGAGTAGAGTTAATTAATATTTTTAATCATATTGTGCATATTTAATAATGATTTATAACCCGAGTGCATTACACTATTGCACAATTAATGATTGTACCTTAAAGTAAAATGCATTAAAACACAATTTTGCATGTTTTTAATGCATAATACTTTTTAAAAGGTATGAACTGGTAAATATTACACTGAAAAAAAAAAATAGTATTTACTTTGAAACAATCGTCACTCAGAAATTGCTAGTAAACCTAATTCTCACAAATGATTGCAAAGACATCAAGTAACAAATTAAATGTGAATTGGTTGCAATTTGAATGTGAACTGGTTTCTGACAATATAGCCTTCTGCGTATCATGCATGGTTTTATGAACACCTTTATAATGCATTATATACACAGACTTCAAGTAGAAGTGTTGAAATGACTGTTATTACGCACCCTAACATTACTAGTGCTTATATCAACACATGCTATGGTCTAGAAGCTGCTCTTGTCAATAGTCATGGACTCCAGGAGCACAGCAGACCATCATCATCATCATCATCATCATCATCATCATCATCCCTGACGCTCTGTCTCAGTTAGCATTGAATTAAAGGGTTACTCCACCCCAAAATGAAATGTTATCATTAATCACTTACCCCCCATGTCATTCCAAACCCATAAAAGCTTTGTTCGTCCTCGGAACACAATTTAAGATATTTGGGATGAAAACCGGGAGGCTTGTGACTGTCCCATTGACTGCCAAGTAATTCTCACTGTCAAGGTCCAGAAAAGTATAAAAACAATCAAAATAGTCCATCTGTCATCAGTGGTTCAATCTGAATTTTATGAAGCGACAAAAATACTTTTTGTACATTTATTCAACAATTTGTCTCCTCTCTGTCTCTCTGTGTCAGCGTAGCACCATTTTGGAGAGCATCCGATGGACGCAAAGTGCATATGCTATTCTCTGTCATCAGTAACACATGGATACACTGTTTCCGTTCAAATCAAAGCGTAAATAGAGGAGAGAGTAAGCAGCTTCAAGTACCTCGGTGTAAACATCTCAGAGGACCTGTCTTGGACTACACACATTCAAACACAGGTTAAGAAAGCCAGGCAAAGACTGTACCATCTGCGACAGCTGAGGAAATTCAGGGTCTCACCAACAATCCTGAAAACTTTCTATTCAGGGACCATAGAAAGTGTATTGACTCAGTGCATCTCAGTGTGGTATGGAAACAGCTCCAGCCAAGACTGCAAGGCCCTGCAGAGAGTTGTGCGCTTAGCTGAGCGTATCTCAGGGTCTGCTCTCCCCTCTCTGCAGGACATCTACCTCAAACGCTGCAGAAGCAGAGCTGTCAAAATCATCAAAGACTCAAATCACCCTGGAAAGTGTCTATTCACTCTGCTGCCATCTGGTAAGAGCTTCCGCAGCCTGATGGCAAAAACTGAGAGACTTAGGAGGAGTTTCTTCCCCCAGGCCATCAGGCTCCTGAACTCAAACTCAGCCTCTTAACATCATCATGACTTCACTTATTAATCACTCACAATCAGTAAGATATTCACACTCATTATTATCTACCTCATACTGACAGTGTCATTTGCACACATCACTTTCTGTGTTTTGGTATCTTATTTTTTTGGTATTGCTGCTACATGTCAACCATGTTCAACCTGTTTGCACATTCCTCTCTTGTACAGTATCTTAATATTTAAGTCTACAGTATACTATCATGCACATTATTTAATATTTTGTTCTTTATATCTTTTTTTTTATTATTCATTTAATTTTATGTATACTTCTTTGTGTTTTTTATAATATTGCACTGTCCATGGAGCGGACCTGACTCACATTTACATTTATGCATTTAGCAGACGCTTTTATCCAAAGCGACTTACATTGCATTCAAGTTACAGTTTTATATTTTTATCAGCTCTTGCTTTCCCTGGGAACATTTCACTGCTGGTTAATACTCTCTGTATAATCGTGTATGTGACAAATAAACCTTGAACTTGAACTAAATAAATGTACAATACGTATCCATGCGTTACTGATGACAGAGAATAGCGTACACGACTCGTAATTATTTTTGTGTGTGTTTTATTCCATGGCAGAAATGAGCTTCCATTGCACATTTAGCAGGCTTCTACATCTGAAATGACTGGAAGTGAATGAAATCAGAGACATCACATATTCAAATTACAAATGACCGCGCATCTCTTACCTTAAAAATAAGGTAGATAATCAATAATTTATAACTAGATAACAAACGCTGCAAGACGATGCACACATTCAACCCTAATTCTTATTCTGCTAGAGGTTTTAAATCAACAGTAATAGTGATGGTTGCATTAGCAAACACCATTAATAATTCAATAAATCCTGCGATTTCACCATGATGTTCTTAAAACAATACAATACCTGATATTTTCCAGCAGTTCTGACTCGCCTCATGCAATCAGTCAGGACTACTTTATATTCTCATACGATCCCACAATGTGTACTTTCCTGCTGTTCCACAATCTCTTTCAAACAATAAATAAAACATGTGATCACTCCTATAGGAGCAACATCCAAACTCACTGATCCAGCGCTGTTGAATTATACAGAATCCTTCAGAAACACAAATCAATACATCTCATGCTAACTGTGTGGAGTATGATGCTCTTTCCACATCATTTGAAACGTGCTGTAAAACACATGAGTACTGTAAAATCAATCAGTTTATCTAAACTTACTGTTCACCAGATCAGTGTGATAATGACAATTACAACAAGGAAGGTTCAAGACAAAACACTGGCCGTGCCTGAGGTCTAGAATATAGAAATATAATAAATATTAATATAATATTAAACTAAATATATATATAAATAATAAAAACTGTTAAATATAAATAAACACGAAATAGTGCTTAACTAATTATAAATAAATAAATATAAATTAAAAAATAACTAAATAAATCAATAAAGTATATATAAAAATAAATGCAATACAATGTAAAATTAAATATAAATAAAATATAATATATATCTGCTAAATGACTAAATATATATATATATATATATATATATATATATATATATAAAAATGTAAAAATAAATATAAATAAAACCTAAATAAATTTAATTTTAATAAAAATAAATTAAATATTAAATTAATAATTAAAAATAAAATCAATTTAAAAAAATCGATCGATCAATCAATCAATAAATAAATAAATAGATAAATAAATCCCACACACTACAATGTATTATAACAGTATGATATCTCTGTCAAGCCAACATAACTAACTAATCTTTAAAATGATAATTGCTAAAGACCCACACAAGAGCTGATTCAGAGCCGTGTGTGTGTGTGTGTGTGTGTGTGTGTGTGTTGTGTGTGTGTGTGTGTGTGTGTGTGTGTGTGTGTCGGGGGGGGGGGGGGGGGGGGGTGAATTATCTAATACAGGGACTTAAGTGGCTTTTAATTTGCTTTTATGGAGCAACAAGCACATTTTCCTGCAAACAATGAGTGTGGGATAATATCAGCAGCCTCATACAACTCACTGATCTCATTTCTACTATATTTTTGAGATTATATTGCAAACATCAGCCAACACATTTAAACGGGAAACAGGATTAAACCGAAATTGAAGCATTTACGTTAAAACCTGGATCATCTCATTGATAGACAGAAACAGATCCAGGTTTTGTCTGATTCTCTTCAGTCTGTCACCAAGCTACAAATAAATGGGTTATTCTCTTAATAATCACACGAAGCACTGAATAAAAACATTTTCAGGCGATATTTCACCCCAATATTTCAAATATTAAAATGAAAATGGTATGCATATAGAACTTTTCATTTTTTATTATTTAAATAATAATAAATTCATATAATAAATAATAAAAAAATCAAATATTATTATTATTAAATTTTATTACAATTGTTAATTGTGATTATTATAATGCATTTTAATATTTTGTGCATTTTTGTTGTTTTTCTGAATGGTGATGTTTTTAGATGATCTTTACTGTAATACTGCATTTTACTCTATTATTGTAATAGAATACCATAATTTTCAATCAAGAAATTATGCAGTACAAAAAATACTGCATTGACCAAATTATTTACTTAAAAACAAAAAATATTTATTTAAAAGTCATAAATGCAATAAATAATGGAA
>CM049855.1:1599574-1622074 GCA_027422415.1 Schizothorax lantsangensis
AACTGTGGGACGCTTGGCGCTCTATTTTTCGTTGTCTTTTTTCCCTATCAAGTGTTTTAGTAATCATCATATATATTCATTTGAAAGCTTAAAACCTCAAAATTCATCCCGTGAAAACCATTTTGAAATCGGACATTGCGTTACCATGGAAAAGGTACTTCAAAATGTTTTAGCGGTCTCCTCCCCCTTAGCGGCGGTGTCATATTACAAAATGTATTACAGTCTTTTAGAATCAAAACTTTTTATAATCTTGACAAAATACATATCGTTGGAAAGGTCTGAGTCTCAAGATTCCATATTTGGTGGTTATTGTGTTATAGATGTAATATTGAGAGAGAAATTGATAGATTTGTGACAGAAATGCCAATGGAGTTTCAATGGCACCCGGTGGCTGTTTTTGGTATAACGCCGAAACAAAATTGCATATGAACCTCAATTTTTTTTATATCAACTTCAAATTTGGAACACAACTTATGTAGACATATGGCTTTAATTTTATAGCAATTTTGGATTTTTAACAAAATATTTATTTTATATAAAATAAAATAAAAATAGTATAATACATTTTCTTTACAGTAAATTTAAACCTCTATAACTTTTTAATACTTTCATTTTATTAAATGATTTCACTTCTGTAATAATCTGCTAATTGTCTTCTTTAAAAAGAGACCAACCTTAGGTCTGTATTCAAAAGCGTTCATGAATTATAATAATTTAAGTTTGGATAGTGCACTTTCTCGTGAATTTTCAAAAATGGGGGGGGGGGGGTGACAGTTAAGGGGTTAAAATCTCCCCTTAGTGGGCGGAGTCAAGTGTCATATTACACAATGCATTACGGTCTTTTAGAATCAAAACTTGTTATAATCTTCACAAAATGCATATCGCTGGAAAGGTCTGACTCTCAGGATTCCATATTTGGTGGTCTTTTTGTGATCGGAGTAATATTGACAGAGCAATTTAGACATTTGTGACAGAAAAATTCATCAAAAAATTTCAATGGAGTTTGGATGCACCCGGTGGCTGTTTGTGGTATAACACCCTAAATAAAATCTCACAGAAACCTCATTTTTTTTCATATCAACTTCAAATTTGGAACATAACTTATTTAGTCATAAGGCTTTAATTTAAAGTAAAACCTGTTATGTAAAATATTTATTTTATATAAAAAAATACAGTTTTCTACAGTAAAATTTCTACAGTAATCTGCTGATTGTCTTCTTAAAAAAGAGACCAAACTTATATCTGTATTCCAAAGCATTCATGAATTATAAGAGTTTAAGTTTGGATAGTGCACTCTCACGTATATGTTCAAAAATGCGGGGTGACCGTTTTAAAGAACATTTCTAAATAATGCCTATAGAGGAAATGAATGTGAAAACTCTATAATCTACTGTACACCGCTTCAAAGACACAATATTCCATCCCAGCAACATCCTCTTCTTTCTTGTTCTGCATGCGTTTGAACAGAAGCAGCATGAGTCTGGATGAGTCTTGCAGCTCCGCGGAGAGAGAAGCCTGTAAACCTCCGAGCTCTTGGTCCCTTGATACTCAAGAACTGTGTGTATGATCCATTAGAGAAGCTCTAAAGACACTTCAGAGGAAAGAGGGTCGATAAGCAATGCATAAAAACACAAGTAAAATGAGCAAACACATACAGTCCACTGTAGAATAACCAGTCAAGTATTGTGGCCTTTAAGCTTCTAGATCTGCAGAATTAGACTCGTTTCTTAGTCAATTGTGTGTCTACAGAATCTAAGTGGAAATATTATTATTTTCTGTTGAGAATCATTATGCATTTCCGTAGCTTAAACAACAGAAAGTGCCACTTGAACTCCAAAGGTCATGGGTTCGATTCCCAAGGAATGCATTAACTAATAAAATACGTTTATCTTGAATGCAATGCAAGTCGATTTGAATAAAAGTGCCTGTTAGATGCATAAATGAGGAACAATGTCCATCTGAAAGCTGCGTTCATGCATGAGTTAAAATGATTCTCTTACTTAGTATTTTTGTCTTGTTTTCTAGTATAAATATCTGAAAATTCTTGAATCAGGATTAATTTACTGTACAAGTAAAATGACTTAAGATATTATGTCTTGTTTGCTATTAAAAAAAAATCTATATTTTGTTAGTTTTTGCTTAAAACAAGCACAAATATCTGCCGGTGGGGCAAGAAAAATTATTTTGTTTAGCCTTTGAATTAAGGCATTGGCTGATATTTGTGTTTGTTTGAAGCAAAAGCTAACAAAATTGATAATATTTTAGAAAACAGGACTTAATATCTTAAATCATTTTACTTGTCAAGTAAATGCATCTTGATTCAAGAATGTTTAGATATTTATTAGTGCTGTCAAATGATTAATCACATCCATAATAATATAAAAACTTATAATATAAGTTTTTGTTTGCATAATATATGTTCTGTGTATATTTATCATGTATATATAAATACACACACATACAGTATGTATTTTGAAAATATTTACATGTCTATATTTATATTCATATAATTTATATTATAAATAAATACATTTAATATATAAAAATAAAATGTCTCTGAAATATATACATGCATGTGTGCGTATAATAAATACGTATACACAGCACACATACATATATTATGTAAACAAAAACTTTTATTTTGGATGTGATTAATCACGATTAATCGTTTACAGCACTAATATTTATACTAGAAAACAAGACAAAAATACTAAGTAAGAAAATCTATTTTTTTGCATTGTATGCTGCATTTATTTAGACAAAAAGTGCACAAAATACCATTGCAATACCAAGAAACTCAACAGAAATCATTGCATTGTTTATCTACTCTAACCTGGTTAGCAGGACCAATTTGTTGGCAGTTGAACAGGAGGTTTGCCATGTAGTTTCATCTTTTATTTTGGGTAAACGAGTGGCAGTATTTCCGGACATAGAGGAGAAACATCCCACATGTGATAGAATGCAATGCAGCGTTCATCTGTAAGCTGCTGCTGTTAATGAGAGGGACCCATGTGAGCCACTACATCTCTTTTTCTACGGTTCATTTGATTTCTTATTCTCTTTATGATATTGTGGGCCGGCGCAGGGGCATGATTGTGATGTTTCCAGCACATCCAGCCCACTCAAGCTCTCATTAGTGGCTCGTGTTCCACACGTGAAGTTCATGAGCTTTGTCGTATCTGTGTCCCTCGAGAAGCGACGTGGGAATCGAAGCGAAGCCCCTCGTGACCCGGCGTTTGCTGCAGAAGCTCCACACGCTCCACTAACAATGCAGCAGGACAGAACGTGATGTTTGGGATTAAATGAGTCCAAGATGATCATAGTGCATCCCTCGTCAGTCCTCCAACACACTTTACATTCACGACCCCGAATGAGAAATATACATATTTATGCCTAATTCTCCTGCTGACTTTGCAGCAGTTGGAATTGAATGCTGTGTCGTCTGGCCAGAGGAGAACTGACCCCCGACTGAGCCTGGTTTCTCTCAAGGTTTTTTTCTCCGTTCTGTCACCGATGGAGTTTTGGTTCCTTGCCGCTGTCGCCTCTGGCTTGCTTAGTTGGGGACACTTCATTTCCAACAATATCGTCGACTTGATTGAACAGACACTTTTTGAACTGAACTGAGCTGGACAATGCCATCACTGAATTCAATAATGAAATGCCTTTAACTGAAAATTGAGTGTTTAATCTTGTCATTTTACTTTATTGACACTATTTTCCCATTTTGATATTGTGCAGTTGCTTTGACACAATTTGTATTGTTAAAAGCGCTTTATAAATAAAGGTGACTTGACTTGACTTGCTGAGAAGAAGCTGACACACTTAAGCCGGATAACAGCGGGTCATTTAAATACTGTTGTCATCCCATAAATTAGCAAAGTTGGGAGTAATTAAGCCAAATTTGGAACAGTTTTATAACTAAAAAAAAAAAAAAACCTAGTGCTGTCAGTCGATTAATCGTGTACAAAAGTTTTTGTTTATATAATATATATGTGTGTATACTTATTATGTGTATATAAATACACACATGCATGTATATATAGTTCAGAAAAATATGTTATGTTTATATATTAAATATTTATTTATAATATAAATTATATGAATATAGACATGTAAATATTTTCAAAATATATACTGTATGTGTGTGTATTTACTGTATATATACATAAATATACACAGTACACATATTATGCAAACAAACTTATTTTGTATGTGATTAATCGCAAAAAATTGCGAATCGTTTGAAAGCACTAATAAAAACATTTTTTAAATAAAGCTAAAATAAAATATAAAAATTACATTTTAAAAATGAACAACTTAACTAAATAAAAATGGAAAAGTTGCCTCGGCAACTAACTGAAATAAGTTTGAGTACTAAGATTACTAATGAAAATAATTTTTGAAATAATAAATAAATTATTTTAAAAACAAATCTAATAAAAATGACAAAAACACAGTTACTAAAAATCACACAAATTTTAAATATAAAAATAAAAGTTAATTTAAAATATGAATAAAAACTGTAATAGTTAATAAATATTACTAAGTACACTATATTATATTTTGTAATGTAGTAACCTTTTTGCCACATAAAGAAATAATTAATAGTTTGCTGCATAACAAGTCTGTCAATTGTGTAATAGTAATAATAATAAATAAATAAAATCTTTAATGAAAATGAGGACAGATGATGTTTCAAAAAGCAGCACAAAAAAATCCATAACAATATTCTGTTGCATTATATGCAAAAGATAAGATTTTCAGTATGTAATGCATGATTTTCTGAAACAAAAGTTATCAAATGATTCCAGAAGACTGGAAATATAATGCATTAGTCATAAGAACTACTGTAAAGTATCACATCATTACACTAAAAGCATCTAATATTATTTAATTGTATTTATACTATAATAAGTGTTTAAAGAAATACACTACAAGTGAATAGGGTAAAAACTATAGTTTGTTTCCAAAGTCGGACATCGCTGGTTATGATTTTCAAGGGTGTAGAATTTAATAGACATGATCCTACCAATATCAGACACTACTGAATGTCCCTAGCAATAATTTGATCAAACAATTGAATGTCTGTTGTCTGCCGTTATGTCTCCACCAATGCCAAAATCAAACCTACACCCTTGGAAAATACTGTCAATAGACGGAAAACAAATACATTTTCACCATGTAATAAAGCAAATAATATATAAACAAACACCTCCATAAAAACCTTCAGAATATAGATAGGATTTTGGTAAGTGCTGCTGAAGTGGAGAGAAAAAAACCCTTTAAAATGATGCATTGTCATTGAAACCTACAGACACAAGTGCAATAAAACAAACACTTCAAAGTGCATTTTGGATGTTGTCTTTCCACTAGTCTGAAAAAAAATGCTAAAATGTTATGCAATGTTATGAAATGCCAAATAGCTAAAAATCTCAAAATTGACCAGTGCATAAAAAATAAAAAAGTTTTTGCCTGTACACTCTTAAAATATAAAGATGCTTAAAAGTTTTCACAGCGATGCCATAGAAGAACATTTTTGGTTCCACAAACAACCATTCAGTCAAAGAACATCTCTTTCTTACCTTTTTATAATCTGAAGAACCTTCAAAGAAGCTTTTGTGAAACAAAGGTTCTTCAGATGTTTAAGGTTCTTCATGGAACCATTTAATAATAATAATAATAATAATAATAATAATAATAATTTGTTACATTTATATAGTGCTTTTCTGGGTACTCAAAGCACTTTTACATGGAAGGGGGGAATCTCCTCAACCACCACCAATGTGCTGCATCCACCTGGATGATGCGACGGCAGCCATATTGCACCAGAACGCCCACCACACACCAGCTTACTGGTGGAGAGGAGACAGAGTGATGAAGCCAATCAGTGTATGGGGATGATTAGGAGGCCATGATGGTCAGAGGCCAATGGGGAAATTTTGGGATTTTTAATTACCACAGAGTCAGGACCTCAGTTTAACGTCTCATCCGAAGGACGGTGCTTTTTACAGTATAGTGTCCCCGTCACTACACTGGGGCGTTAGGACCCACACAGACCACAGGGTGAGCACCCCCTGCTGACCTCACTAACACCTCTTCCAGCAGGAACCTAGTTTTTCACCGGAGGTCTCCCATCCAGGTACTGACCAGCTCAACCCTGCTTAGCTTCAGTGGGCAACCAGTCTTGGGCTGCAGGGTGATATGGCTGACTTTATACAAACATAACATTTATACAAAAAGGTTCTTCTACGGCATCGTGAAGCAGCTTTATTTTTAAGAGTTTCTCAAGCTCAGAAAGCCACTTTTCACAGCAGCCAAACACAGACTCGGCTACAACAGCTCCAGTGTGAAAGTGCCCTAATTCAGTCTCAACGTGTCTGACCTCAGTGGTCTGTAAAAAAGCTCCTCTGTAGCTCAAGAGCTTTGTGTGGGTTTGGCCGAAGCCCTTCAACACCCAGGAGGAGACCCTCATCGTGAAAGTGACTCTTCCTTTGAGATGAAAGCTAAATAACTGAGCGATCGGCTGACTGGGAGCTTGCAGCGTGTTACGGGTTGTGTCTTTGGTATTTGCTGTGTTGTGTCGTGTGTTTAGGGTTAGGGTTACCAGTACACTTACATCACTGCTAAGTGTGTTTTTTTTCTCCTCCCTCTTGATTTTTCTGGTCTCTGATAGGTTGTCCAATGATGGGGTGTATGTTCGTCATTGGTGGTTCAGACGAGGCGGGACCTGCCGGCATTCAATGAGGAGCTCATTGTTGGTTCGGTCCGTTTGGGTTGAGAGCTCCTGGATCCCTCATCCGGGCCGATGATCAAACTTGTTGAACTTAAAGGGATAGTTCACTTTGAAATTAAAATTTGGTATCTATCAGCTTACCCCAAGGGCATCCAAGATGTAGTGTCTTTTTTTCTTCAGTAGATCCAATTTTGATATTTTTAGGTCTAACCGTTCTAGTCTGTCAGTCATATAATGGCAAGTATAGGTCACTGTCTCTATAAGAGGGAAAAAGAACATGCACAGAGAAATCCAAATTAAACAATTCCCCATCGTAACTACACATTGATGGCCTAAGACACGAAACGAGCGGTTTGTGTGAGAAAACGAACAGTATTTATATCGTTGATATCCGGGGCTTGCACAGACTAAGCCAGAGCGCGCGCACACACACGTCACACACCGGATGCGTGTGCGCACTCAGATCACTTGGACATGGTTGTGTACAAGAGGTAAAAAACGATATAAATACTGTTCGTTTTCTCACACAAACCGCTCGTTTCGTGTCTTAGGCCATCAATGTGTAGTTACGATGGGGAATTGTTTAATTTGGATTTCTCTGTGCATGTTCTTTTTCCCTCTTATAGAGACAGTGACCTATACCTGCCATTATATGACTGACAGACTAGAACGGTTTGACCTAAAAACATCAAAATTGGATCTACTGAAGAAAAAGACACCTACATCTTGGATGCTCTTGGGGTAAGCTGATAGATACCACATTTTAATTTCAAAGTGAACTATCCCTTTAAGTGAATTGTGAAGACTGTTGATTACGACCATCTGTTCTAAAACATTTTGTTTTAAGAACGTGGAGCATAGGGGTGTCCTACCTATTTATTTTGACTGGTTCGTTTGGGTTTTGTTTTTCGTTAGGGAAGTAAAATGTATTTTTATTTTCAACTCAAGTAGGTTATTTAATGCTTCCTCCGTTATCTTTCTAGACTGGTTTTGTTTGTTATTTTGGTCTTTGGACACCCCGAAGAGATGCTCTCTATTTTCACTTGATGTAGTTTATTTTTAAATAAACCTAATCACCTTATTTGACTAACACGGTGTAGTCGTTTGATTATCGACCGGAGTGGTTTGAACATTTGGGATTCCATCACCAGCACAACCCAGTTTGATTCTGCCCTGTTTAGTGTTTATACCTGTTATTCCTGGGCGCGGGGCGTAACACAGCGCTTCTCCATTCTCAACCCCTCAGAGATCTCAACACTAATGAAGTCGTCGCGTGTCAGCGTGAATAATCGAAGGACGCTCTGCTCGATGGAAAGCCATCCAGGTGGCGGCTGAGAAACTAAGTCTCCTAAATGCGTGTAATGATTGCTTTATCCCATTGTGATGAGAATTGAGAACTGTGTTACGGACATGAATAACGCATTAGCATGGCCTCGGTGTTATCAGAAATGCTCAGGAGAGATGAGTCTGGCATTTAATTTTGCATGATACTGCTGATGAATAGTGAAGGAATTAAAGCAGAAGATGAGAGAAGACTGTTTGGTTACGTTTGTTAAAGAACTCAATGAACTGAAGTTTAATAAGTTGCTCTGTCAGAAAGTTACAAATGAAACTATTTTCTTGTGCTCAAATAATCTCTCTCTCTTTTCCTACTTCAAAATTTCACTTTTAATTCAATGTTACTTGCTGTTTCTTTGTAACTAGTTGTGAAAATCCTGCATTATTTTTGTGTGTGTAGCATTTAAATTGTCAAATTTATATTTAGCTAGTAAATTATTTTTAATAGTCAATTTTAATAATTACAAATAAACCGCAAGTAACGCATTAAGCTAAACATGAAATTTTGAAGTAGAAAAACTGATTGTATTTTCACTCTCCAGTTATTATTGATTCATTTACTTGCTTTTTTTTTTTTTTTACTGTGTACACTGTGTAAAGAAAAGAGAGAGAGAGAGAGAGAGAGAGAGAGAGAGAGACAGAGAGAGAGAGACAGAGACAGAGAGACAGAGACAAAGAGAGACAAAGAGAGACAGAGAGAGAAAGAGAGAGAGAGAAAGAGATTTGATGGATTAATTTTTTTTGCCAAAACATTATCTTAAAAAAATGAGGTGACTTTTGACTATATAGTAGTGATGTCAAATGATTAATTTAGTAAAGTTGTTCATTTTTTAAATGTAATTTTTATATTTTATTTGAGCTTTATTTCAAAAATGTTTTTATTAGTGCTGTCAAACGATTCGCATTTTTTCGCGATTAATTGCATCCAAAATCAAAGTTTTTGTTTGCATAATGTATGTGTGCTGTGTATATTTATTATGTATATATAAATACAAACACATGCATGTATATATATTTAAGAAAATATGTTATGTTCATATATTAAATATATTTATATAAAATATAAGAATATAAATGTATATGCATGTAAATATTTCCAAAAATATATGCTGCATGTGTGTGTATTTGTATATACATAATAAATATACACAGTACACACACACATATATTACATAAACAAAAAAAATATTTTGGATGCGATTAATCGTTGGACAGCACTACTATATATATACACTCAGAAATTGCTGGTAACAAATACAATTAAATTATTGTAAATACGGTTTCACAAATAATTAGAAAATGGCAAGTATACATTGAATTGAAAAACATGCAATTTTTATGTACAGTAGAAAGACTGAACTAGTACCTTTGTAAAACGCAAAAATTAGATCATCTTGTAAAACATTCTCCAATAATTTGGTTTATTAACAACTTTGAAAAAAAAAAAAAAAAAAAAAAGGCTTAGAGCTGGTCAAATATGCAATCTTCACATTAGCTTGATCTGAAAACCAAGCTAAAGAAGCTAAATGCACAATACCATTAATATCAGACTGCATTTATTTGACGTTTAATTAAAACTTCTGCTTTACAGATTTCACTTTTTCTGATCTTACATGAACTCAATCAAACACAGGACTGAGAACAGCCCGTCTCAAATCCACTCTCAATACATGTTTACCGTTCACAGATTCACAAAGCATTGAAAGAAACGAGGATATTTAGCCGAAGCAATCATCTGTCCTGAAGCCTGTGAATGGTCAATCATCCAAAAACAGGAATTTCACTTCTTTCACTATAAAAACTGTACAAGGTCTCTCCTGGTTATGCAAACACATGCTATGACCGCGATGATTCACTTCACTACCCACACACATAATTATCAAGCATTCACTATCTTCAGCATGTTATTTACTGATTTCATGAGGTTTCATGTCTGATCACCTAAAAAGAGAGTTATCTAGCAGGACTGGCCGTGTCGATTGGACCTTGTCAAGTCTGAAGATCCTAATATTGATGGAGGGTTAAACACACAGAGAAGCCAAGGATAAATGCATATTTGTTTAATAGAGAATCATCCTGTTTTTGTAGAGCAGTGAAATAGTCGTTTTAGGCAAGTTAGTATGCAATATTGTTGATATCGATTGAACAACCACTTCTGATGTTTCTCCTAACACTGTTCAAGGCAAGTTTATTTATATAAATCATATTTTGAGATGGGATCCGTTCTTTCAGCTCATGGAAGAAATTGTAGAAAGAGCTGAAATGCATTAACTGCATTAAATAAATGAAAATGTACTCACCCTCAGACCATACAAAATGTAGATGAGTTTGTTTATTCATCAGATTTGGAGAAATGTGTCACTGCATCAGTGTCTCAGCAATGGAAGTGAATGGGTGCCGTCAGAATGAGAGTCCAAACAACTGATAAAAACATCACAATAATCCACAAGAGGAAGCATTATTATGGATTATGAACTCGTATTTTAGTTATAAACGTCTTAATGCTGGATTTGTTTCAGCTTTTGTCTTCTCCAGATGTTAACTGATGGACTGGAGTGGTGTGGATTATTGTGATGTTTTTATCAGACTCTCATTCTGACGGCACCCATTCACTGCAGAGCATCCATTGCTGAGACACTGATGCAGAGACACATTTCTACAAACCTGATGAAGAAACAAACTCATCTAGATTGCATCACAGTCACACATCACTAACACTGTGCATCACAAAACAATAATAATTTGCAGGATGCAGGAAATATATTTGAAATTACTAGAAGAAATTGCTTACAGTTTCAGAACAAATACAACAGTGCTGCTGTTTTCAGCATTAGACACTTCGCCTTATACAGTATATCTACGTCTATTAATTAAGATATTTATATGTGTCCCTGGAGCACAAAAGCAGGCATAAGTAACACAGATATATTTGTAGCAATAGCCAACAATACATTGTATGGCTCAAAATTATACATTTTTCTTTTATGACAAAAATCATTAGGATATTAAGTAAAGATCATGTTCCATGAAGATATTTAGTAATTTTCCTACCGTAAATATATCAAAACTTAATTTTTTGATTATTAATATGCATTGCTATAACTTAATTTTAACAACTTTAAAGATGATTTTCTCAATATTTAGATTTTTTTGCACCCTCAGATTCCAGATATTGAAATAGTTGTATCTCAGCCAAATATTGTCCTATCATAACAAACCATACATCAATGGAAATATTATTTATTCAGCTTTTGGATGATGTATAAATCTCAATTTAAAAAAATTGACCCTTATGACTGGTTTTGTGGTCCAGGGTCACATTTTAAGATCCTACTTAAATTATGTGCAAAATATTAAAAGCACTAATGCACTAATTATGATTTCTGTGAAGATGTTCACTGCAGAACCTGATGTTTATTCTGAAGGATCTTGCTGGAAGACGCTAATAGAATGTGCTATGAATTTATTTCCACTGCTTGATGTGAAATGTGGATGGAATAATAATATCACCATCCAAACAACCCTAGGAGATAGAAACGCACCTTACGCTTTAGCTATAATTCCCCATACATCTGTATGATATCATGCCATTGACGAACACATATATCTTCAAAGGCTTGTGTAAACTGATTGGGTTTTATTCCCAGTCCACAGCATTGCCAAAACTAAGCTACGCTGCAGAAGCTGAGCCTGTCTTCTGTAACGTAAAGGGGAGGGCGACTCAAAACGCCTGGATTGAATGCCGCAGGTCTGCTGGGTGGCAGACAAAGTGATTATTTCTTAAGGGGAATGATTTGCATAATGGAAGAGTGGTTTGTGTTGGAGCTGAGAGTGGAAGAACTCAATCAGATAAAGGCCAAACGAACGCTGCTCTGGGAGAAGAGATCCAGCCCCGCTTTCATCTGCTGTTCTCATCACAAAGAAAAGAGACCAAAAATTAGCCAACAAGCTTTAGACCAGTCGCTCACAACTGCAGATTTTACATTTGGACATCAATAATATGCTGCACATACTGAAATTGAATTATATATTCAATTTCAATATATTTTGCATGTTAATTGATGTATGTGTGTGCATGTGTGTGTATTATATATATATAAATAAACAGTAAATATATTATGTAAACAAAAACTTTTATTTTCGATGCGATTAATCACGATTAATTGTTTAACAGCACTAATATTTTGTAAAATAAACTACTTTAGTTATTTTTCAGTAATATGAAACTAATACGAAACTATTATCGAGTACTCAATAGTTTTGTAATAGTTTCTCTCTATACGTGTGTGTGTGTATACTAGGGTTGCAAAAAGTAGGAAAATTTCCAGTAAATTTCGGAATCTTTCCAGAAATTTTAGAAACTTACCAGGAATTTAGGAAACTTTCTGGGATTTTTGGAAATTTACCGGAAATTTTCCACCCCTTTGCATCCCTAGTGTATACACACACACACACATACATAGAAAGAGAGACAGAGATTGACTGATAAATGCCAATTTACACATTTAAACAAACTAGTAAAGATAAATGTTTTTCAGTTCCTTTCAATAAAAGAAATCAATTTTATGAATTTGAGCTGAGACAATGTTGATGCAAAATAAAATCTCTACTATTAGACAAGATTTAAATTAATTATATTATATTTACTTAAACTGCTTTGATTATACTTAAAATGTAAAGCATGAGAATGAGGTTTTTAGGTTGAATCAGGAGGAAATACAGTGTACAGTTTATAAAAGCAATCTGCATTTCAGGAGAATTAAAGAATTAACTACGAAAAATAAACTCTACATGGTCAAACAGTCTCTCCACAGTCAGATAGTGTATACAGTGACCTCTGCATTATACTAGAGCCTCACGTTTGTGCACCTATATTAAATATAATAAACTGGATGTAATTAGGCCTATCAAAATGGGCTCATTCTATCGACTGGAAAAAAAATGCTTTTCTTTTAGAAAAATAATCTTATTTCAAACATAAAACAAGATTATTTTGCTTGTTTCTCACTTAATTTTGACTTGTTTTTCTGAAAACAAGACAATAATTTTTACTTGTCTAGAAAATCTTTAGATATCTGGGCTGGAAACAAGACAAAAAAAAATCTAAGTATTTTTTTGCAGTTTATTGTTGTTATATGAAGCTAATGTTATATGAATCATAATTACCGCACACATCAACCCAAACCCTAAAAGGAAAGTCTAGCAATTGAACCATTATTTACTTTAAAACTGGGTCCAGCTGCTTATAATAAAACCAGACCAGCAGACACATTAATGATGAATAGATGAAGCAGCAGCGACTCGTTTACAGCAGAAAACAGTAATGGGGAGTTTGAAGGTAACGTTCAAGTTCATTCATTTGTCATCGCAGAACGCCGTTCCTCCAGGTGCACGACACAATTACAGACACAGACGATAGAGGCTGTAAACAACACGCTACGCCGGTGTACACTGGATATAGACACGCCGTGCAATTTCCCCAAAGCAAACAAACGTGACCGATGGCAGCTAAACCTCAGATAACAGCAAAGCAAAGAAGCGGAAACAGTAAAAGTTCAGAATAATCAATCATAAAGCACAACAGAAAGTCAATAAAGAGACCAAAGCATTACATTAATGCAAAAAACACTGCAGCTTAATGCAGAGATACTCAAACGCTGGAGAGACAACACAATCCATCATTATCCAGAACAGATTTGGAGAAAATTTTGCTCGTTCATCAATGGATGCTCTGCAGTGAATGGGTGCCGTCAGAAAGAGAGTCCAAACAGCTGATAAAAACATCACAATAATCCACAAGTAATCCACACCACTCCAGTCCATCAGTTAACATCTGGAGAAATGTGTCTCTGCATCAGTGTCTCATCAATGGATGCTCTGCAGTGAATGGGTGCCGTCAGAATGAGAGTCCAAACAGCTGATAAAAACATCACAATAATCCACAAGTAATCCACACCACTCCAGTCCATCAGTTAACATCTGGAGAAATGTGTCTCTGCATCAGTGTCTCATCAATGGATGCTCTGCAGTGAATGGGTGCCGTCAGAATGAGAGTCCAAACAGCTGATAAAAACATCACAATAATCCACAAGTAATCTACACCACTCCAGTCCATCAGTTAACATCTGGAGAAATGTGTCTCTGCATCAGTGTCTCATCAATGGATGCTCTGCAGTGAATGGGTGCCGTCAGAATGAGAGTCCAAACACCTGATAAAAACCATTCACACCACTCCACAAAACCAACTATATAAAGAGTGAATTATTAATTTAAAGCTCGATAGCTAAAGATTATCCCAGGTAGCAAATTTAGATTATTAAAATGTTGTGGGAACGTTGTTTTGTAAAGTTTCTAGTTAGGATTAGAATGTTAAAAGGTTACAAAAACATTTCTTAGAACGTTCAACTAACTTTATTTTCACCGAAAATATGATGTTATTTGAACATTTACCAAATTTTGCTTGTTTTGCTCACAACGTTTAATAAAGTTTAATCACAACATATAATCAATGCAGACAGTTAATAGTGTTCACCGTCTGTTTGATTACGTGTTATTTTTAACTAACTGCATGATTTTTACTGTACATTTCTGTCATAGTCACCACTAACCTACACCTAAATATAATGTAGAAACTTAATATTTTCTGCAACGACTGGTATCGTGAAAAGCGCTATACAAATAAACTTGAATTGAATTAAATTTATTTTCTATTTTTATTTGTATTCTAAGAACGTTAAAGTGTCCAGGTTTCTTGTAGTGATTAGAACATTATTTAAAGGTTATAAAAACGTTTCTTACAACGTTCATCAAGTAACAAAACAAGGACATTCCTGAGAATGTTCTCTGAAGGTTATGGGAATGTATATCAAATATTAATATGGTTATAAGAATGTTCCACAAACATTACTTTAAGAACGTTTTTGTCCTAACATTTATATAACTTTTAAAAGTGTTAGTGTAAGTTATGAGATTGTTCTCTGTTAGCTGGGAGGTTCGTAAATCACTGGATTTGATGACGATGTAGAGCAGCGTTCTCAAGAGAGCGTGTGGTTACAGTAAATTTGAACTATATAGACATAAAAAATAATAAAACTGACAAAAACTCAAAATATTAATAAAAACTACATTAGTATCAATGATACTAAAATAACTCTGATTCTGTTTAATGATGAAGAAGAAAAGCATTGAAGCTTGTCAGAAAATATGAGATAACAGGTGCATACAAAAAACTACATTTCCCATCATCCTCTGTGCACAAAAATTATAAAATATACAGATATACCATCAGATACACAATTGTTGCTCTGTATTTTATTGCATTGCCACTAATAAAGCTTTCTTTGCTTGCCGAGTTAAAAGGCATATGAAGTAGCTTAACACATTTTTTCAACATTTAAAAAAAATAAATGTGTCCTGCAGCACAAAAGCAGTCATAAGTAACACAGGTATATTTGTAGCAATAGCCAACAATACATTGTATGGGTCAACATTATACATTTTTCTTTTATGCCAAAAATCATTAGGATATTAAGATCATGTTCCATGAAGATATTTTGTAAATTTCCTACCGTAAATATATCAAAACTTAATTTTTGATTAGTAATATGCATTGCTAAGAACTTCATTTGAACAACTTTAAAGATGATTTTCTCAATATTTAGATTTTTTTGCACCCTCAGATTCCAGATTTACAAATATTGTTCTATCATAACAAACCATACATCAATGGAAAGTTTATTCAGCTTTCAGATGATGCATAAATCTCAATTTCGAAAAATTTACCCTTATGACTGGTTTTGTGCTCCATGGTCACATATATATTTATTTTTTCAACATAATTTGATATTTACCTTTTTCAACATATTTACAACTTACAAGCTCATAAGTACAATCTTCTCAAGACAACATGAAGGCCATAAAGCATGCATCAGCAAAAGAGCGTGTGATGAAACTCAACATAAACACAGCAAACACTGAAGCTCATGACAAACACACAACCGTAGACAGTAAGAAGAGCTGGACTGTGCCGTATGATCACATTATTCCACACCGATGCAACTCTGCACCACAAAACCTACAGACACAGCTCACCCTAAACCTGAGGACACAGTGATGACTAAAAACATCCACCAAACACTAAACCACTCCATGCAGAGAACCAACCAATAAATCAGCTCAAGTAAAGCTTATTAGTCAGAGTTTAGGTTACTCACAATATCTTCTGGAGGAAAGTCAGTGAACTCAGCAGCCTTCTTGGAATAATCCCATGAAGCTTCTTTCCATCACACAAGTGCAGACTACCAAGGGCTTGAAGTCATCCAAGAGGTCAAAGTTCAGCTGTTTGCTTCAGCAGATGCCATAAATCAGGGTTCCTTAACTCTGGACCTCAAGGTCCACTTTCCTGCAGAGTTTAGCTCCAACCCTAATCAAACACACCTGAACAAGCTAATCAAGGTCTTCAGGATCAATACAAAATTGCAGGCAGCTGTGTTTAATCCAGGTTGGAGCTAATCTCTGCAGGAAAATGGATCTCGAGGTCCAGAGTTGAAGACCCCTGCCATAAATACAGCATTGTGTAGCACAGGGCTGTCCAAACTCGGTCCTGGAGGGCCGGTGTCCTGCAGAGTTTAGCTCCAACCCTAATCAAACACACCTGAAGCAGCTAATCAAGCTCTTACTGTGTATAGAAACTTCATGCAGGTGTGTTGAGGCAAGTTGGAGCTAAATTCTGCAGGACACCGGCCCTCCAGGACCGAGTTTGAGCCCTGGGTAGCAAAAGCCATCTTTTTCTGCCATTCAAAAATATGTGCATTCTGATTATTTTTGTTTTTCTTTGTATTTATTTAGTGCTGTAAACGATTAATCGCGATTAATCACATCCAAAAATAAATGTTTTTGTTTACATAATATATGAGTGTGTACTGTGTATATTTATTATGTCTATATACATACACACACATGCATGTATATATTTAAGAAAAATATGTTATGTTTATATATTGAATATATGTATCTGTAACATAAATATATACATGCATGTGTGTGTATTTATATAGACATAATAAATATACACAGTACACATACATATATTATGTAAACAAAAACTTTTATTTTGGATGCGATTAATTACGAATAATCATTTTGACAGCACTAATATTTATATTTTTAAGTATTTAATTTTAGGGGCTACATGCAAATTCCCCTAAATTTCAATATATTATATTTAGTGCTGTCAAGCGATTAATCGCGATTAGTCACATCCAAAATAAGTTTTTGTTTACATAATATGTGTGTGTACTGTGTATATTTATGTATATATAAATACACGCACATATAGTATATATTTTGAAAATATTTCCATGTATATATTCATATAATTGATATTTTATATAAATATTTTAAATGTATAAACTTAACATATTTTTCTTAAATATATACATGCATGTGTGTGTATTTATATATACATAATAAATATACACAGTACGCACACATATATTATGCAGAGCCGATCCTCCCTATACGCAGAATACGCACGCTGCATAGGGCCCCCGAAACACCAGGGGCCCCCTTGCTCTCAAAGATGTTTTAATTTTTGTTTCGTTTTTAACTTTTGGCCAGCGGTTCTGAAAACATGAATGATCGTTTCTTTTAATGTGGTGCGCTGTCACGCTCTGTACGTACAAATCAGCCAAATCATGTAACATGAATGTTGTCCAGTCTCTTGCTCTTACTTAAAAAAAACAAAACAGAGAGCTTACATTTACATTTACATTTAGTCATTTGGCAGACGCTTTTATCCAAAGTGACTTACAATTGGGGAATACATAAAGCGATTCATCTTGAAGAGGCAATCAGACAGAGCAAGTGCTCGTAACACCAAGTCTCAGTCATTGTTCAAATAAGTACAAGCTAGCAAGGGAAGGAGAGAGAGATAAAGGGAAAGGTTTTTTTTTTAAGAACAAGTTTAGGATGAAGTCAAGTAGTGCCGAAAGAGATGAGTTTTCAGTTGTTGCTTGAAGACTGACAGGGATCCAGCATTCCGGATAGGGGTGGGAAGATTATTCCACCATAATAATCTGGAGAATGTTCTGGAGAGTGATTTTGAGCCTCTCTGTGATGGTACCACAAGGCGTCGCTCACTAGCAGATCTCAGACTTCTGGAGGGGATGTAGATTCGTAATAGTGAGTGGAAGTAGTGCTGAGCCTGTGGTCGTTCTGTATGCAAGCATCAGTGTCTTGAACTTGATGCGAGCTGCCACTGGTAGCCAGTGCAGTGAGATGAAGAGAGGTGTAACATGGGTTCTTTTGGGCTCGTTGAAGACCAGTCGTGCCGCTGCATTCTGAATCATTTGTAGAGGTTTGATTGTGTTTGATGGAAGACCAGCCAGAACAGCATTGCAGTAGTCCAGCCTAGAAACGACAAGGGCCTGGACAAGAAGTTGTGCAGCATGCTCTGTCAGGAAGGGCCTGATTTTCTGATGTTGTGTAGCGCAAACCTGCAAGATCGAGCAGTCTTTGCAATGTGCTCTTTGAAGGTCAGCTGGTCATCAAAGATTACACCAATTAATTATTGATGAGCCTAACTGAATCGTGAAGTCATGCTGTGGTCATGCTGTGGAGAGCTTATAGGAGCCGCGGAAGAGATACTGTTTCTCGAGCGCTTTCCGCGAGCGCGATTCAACACGGAGTGAAACACGGACAAATAATTCTCATAGTTGATGTTCAAAAACTTTTATTTTGGATACGATTAATCAGCATGAATACACGTTTAATGGTTTTCTGAAAGGAGTTTTAATTTGTTCTTTTGGGAAATTCCTTCTAACAGTCATAATTATAGATTCATGTGATTCTGGTTCTGGTTAGGAATAATAAAGAGCAAAGGTTGTGCATTTTATTATTATCCTTTTTGCCACAAAGAATGATGGGAAATAGTTTATTTAGGCAAACCTGAGGACTCATAAACCACTTTCTGGCAAGATACATCACTGTTTGTGTCAACAGAACACAAAATTAATAACTGTACAGTGAACAATCACAACTAAACCACTTGATTTCATGATTTTGCTTCTGTAACTTGTAATTATGATAATTCCGACATGACATGAAGGCAGCAAAATACTGATTGGTCACATAGCATTTATGGCCATGTGATTTAGTATCACTGCAATACCATTATTATTTTTATTAATATTTTAAAGTGTTTTTATATTTTACAATTTGTAAAATTTATTTTAAAAGTTTTAGTAATTATTTACACTATTATTTATAAGAAAAATTATATTTATTAGTAGTAATTTGTTTATATATTTATTATTTTTCTTAGTTTTAGTTTAACATATCTTTATATTTTTTATAATTCTTTATACTTATTATTATTATTAATTAATTAATTTATTATAATTTATAAAAATGTTATATTAAATATAATTTATTTGTTTATTTATTTATAAATCATTATAGTAATTTTAATACAAGTTACACTAAATGAAAATGAGAAATGTTGAAATAACATAACCTAAGCTGAAATAAAATATGTTTTTTAAATATTTTATTTCAGTTAATATTTTATAATGTTTATTTTATTAAGTAACAAAAAAAAAATATGCAAACCATGGTTTTAGGTTTAGTTTTAATTAATAATCCTGATTTACTGATAATTTTTTCCTCCTTAAACTGTCACTGCTGCTATTTTATGTCATATCTTTAACTTTTATTCATAAGTCCATTATAATGAAGACAGAAGATGGAACAGGATCGTCACAAACTGATCTAAAACCAGCAGTTTATAAAGCATAACCTTCACTGCACTATAGACACAAAATGAAAAATAAATCTCTTTTATCCAGTGTTGTTCATGTTTAGAGTTATGATGGACACGACTAGACACATACAATCACTTTAGCTCAATATTTGATCAAATACAGCTATTGAAGAATTTATTGAAAGCAGAAGTTCTTTCATGCGTGGATCGTGAGGACTTTGAGTGAAGGGAAATTATTGCTATCGTAACGTATAATAAAGACGAGAAACATAAGTGAGAGGCTGGCTTCACAAATAAGTGCAGTTTGAGACAATAATCGACTAAATCTGCAGCTCTGTAACTCAAACAGGAGCGTCTTTCATTCATCAGACTCAGACTGACCTTCAGCTTGTGTTTATGAGCTTATATTTAAACCTATAGGCCTGGTTTCACAGACAGGGCTTAGACTAGACCAGGATTAGATCATAGTTCAATTAGGACATTTAAGTCATTTTTATTAACATGCTTAGAAAAAAAACATTACTGGTGTGCATCTTGAGACAAAACAAAGACACTGATATGTTTTAAGATCAATCAGTGCAAGTTTATTTCAGCTGAAACAGCTCAGACTTACATTTTAGTCTAGGACTAGTCTTAAGCCTTGTCTGTGAAACCAGGGGATAGTGTCTGTAATACATGTTAAACTAGTTCTGAGGGACTCTCAAACTCAGAAATAATGTTTAATGTTATGTAATCTTTATATAAATGTTAGGGCAAAACGTTCTTGAAGTAATGTTTATGGAATATTTGATATACGCTCTAATAACGTTGAGAGAAAATGTTCTTAGAAAACAACATTCTTGGAACATCCTTATGATGTATTGGACTTAATAACCTTTAAATGATATTCTAAGACACACAAATGAGATATTTCTTAAACATACTTAGAGTATTAAAAATACATATTTGAATAATGTACTATTTTGGGTGAAAATAAAGTTAGTAGAATGTTTGCTTTAAATAATGTTACCATAACGACAAGAAAATTGTACAATTTAACAATACAAAAATTAACATTCATATAACATTATATTTTTGGCAATATGAAAAAAAAATTGTAGAATGTTTCAAGAAACATCTTCATAACCTTTAAATAACATTATAATCAAAACAAGAAACCTGGACATTTCAAAAATCTTAGAATATTAAAAATAAATATTTAAATAATATTACATTTTGGGTGAAAATAAAGTTAGAATGTTGTAAGAAACATTTTAGTAACCTTTAAATAACATTCTAATGACATTCGAAAACAAGACATTTTAATGTTCTTAGAATATTAAAATAAACATATAAAAAAAATTATATTTGAGAGAAAATAAAGTTATTAGAATGTTGTAGGAAACATTTTTGTAACATTTAAATAACATTATAATCATAACAAGAAAACTGGACATTTAAATATTCTTAGAATATTAAAAATACAATATTTAAATAATGTTATATTTGGCGGGAAATAATGTCAGTAGAACATTGCAAGAAACGTTTTAGTAACCTTTAAATAATGTTCTAATTACATTCAAAAACTGGACACTTAGAATATTAAAAATAAACATTCAAATAACATTATAATTTGAGAGAAAATAAAGTTAATAGCAAGTTGTAGACAATGTTTTTGTAACCTTTAAATAATGTTACCATAACGACAAGAAAACTGTAGAGTTTAACACTCTTACAATATAATAATCAATGTTCAAATAACATTTAAAAAATTGTAGAACGTTGTAAGAAACATTTTTGTAATCTTTAAATAACGCTATAATCACAGCGAAAAACTGGACATTTTAATGTTTCAGAAACATTCCAAAACTGTTCCCACAATGTTTTTGATACATTGGTAAGCAGCCACCTAGCAACCACACAGAACTCCCTAGCAACCCTAAAGAGAAGCTGTTTCCACCAGCCATGATGATCATAATGACGAAGTTTTGAATCTGATATTCATCTTTTTATTCCTCATCTGTCATCATTCAGTGCATCTGTTCAATGCCTCCTTCTGAAGATTCTTCATTAAGATTCATAGTTCAATATTTGCTTTGTCACATCATTTCTCTTAAAACGAGCCGCGCTTCTGAACACTGACAGATCAAGCTACTGTGTGTCTTTCTCTAAAGTTGAGCAGAAAGTAGCAGAATGAGTTCTGAATCGTCCTCGTAATCCACATTTTTCTGGAGGATTTGAATATTTTACTGACTGATGAAATTTAGCCTCCATGCAAATTGATTTGGTTTTCAAATTTGACCGTGGGATCTTGTCTCTAAGCTTCTGACATGCTGGCAGTCGTGAGGATTTGCAGCTTTAGCGTCTCTCTGCATATCATCCCCGCCGGCGTCCAGCGTCATACACACACCTGCATTCACATCTGCTTAGCATTCATTATACAGCAAATCCTATTCTCTCACTGTATCTCCATCGTGTTTTACAGTAAAAACAAGACACATTTAGATGAATCAGATGGTGAGGTTTGTTTTCAAAGAATGCATCTTATGCAAAATAAGAGGATTCTGATGCATTAATGCATTGGGCAGTTTGAGCATTAAATGTTTTTGTTTTAGATTTGGCCTCTCTATCCACAATAACATACATGTCGTATTGGAGACTGCGGTTTCAGGAACACATTTCTAGGACA
>CM049855.1:1627074-1682074 GCA_027422415.1 Schizothorax lantsangensis
GTGCACTTGTTATTGGGGGAGACCTCAACTTTGGACTAAATAAAGAAATGGACAGGCTAAGTACAGCTGGAACTCAGCGTAATTTGGAATCCACAAATATAGTTAAACAGTACATGAGTGACTATGGACTTTGCGATGCATGGCGTTCTTTTCACCCCAACCGTAGGGAATATACTTTCTTCTCACATGTCCATCACTCTTACTCTCGTCTGGATTATTTCTTAGTCAGCAGCTCACTGCTGAGTGACATTTTAGACACAGAGATACACACTATAGCTGTCAGCGATCATGCTGCTGTTTCTTTAACTCTAGTAAATAAGAAGACCACTCCACCAAGTAATAACTGGAGATTCAATACATCATTGCTTAAAGACGACGATTTTATTAAATATTTTAAAGAAGAGTGGACTTTATATTTAGACTATAATGACCTGCCTGGAACATCAGCATCTGTTCTCTGGGAAGCAGGTAAAGCTGTGATGAGAGGTAGAATAATCTCATTCTCATCGCATAAAAAGAAAAGAGAAAATAAATGTATTCAGGAATTAGAAGAAACTATAAAAACTTTAGAAGAAGCCTACGTATCCTCCCAGGAACAGGAAATGCTGAAAAAAATATGTAAAGCAAAACTAGAATTAAATGAAATTATTAATAAAAAAACTAAATTCTTAGCACAAAGACTTCGCTGGAAAGAATTTGAATATGGTAACAAATCAGGTCAATTCCTAGCGAACCAGTTAAAAATAAATAAAGAAAAAACAACTATATGTGCTGTTAAAGATTTAACTGGGGAAACAGTATATGACCCTGAAAGAATAAACAACACTTTCAGGGACTTTTACAAATCTTTATATTCTCCACAGATAAACCCATCTAAAGACGAAATTGACCAATTTCTTGACAATATAACTCTTCCGAAATTATCAGACAATCAAGCGATGGCATTGGATTCTCCACTAACATCAGATGAACTTCAGGAAGCCTTGAACAGTATGCCCAATAAAAAGGCTCCAGGCCCAGATGGCTTTCCTGCAGAATTCTATAAAGAATTCTGGGCTATTCTGGCTCCAACATTCTACAGAATGTTGCAGGAAACCAAAAAAAATGGCAGACTTCCACCAAATATGAATTCTGCCAACATTAGTCTCTTGCTAAAACCAGGCAAAGACCCTGTATTGCCTACTAGCTATCGTCCAATATCCCTTATTAATGTGGACACTAAAATAATCTGCAAAGCTATCTCAAAAAGAATAGAGAAGATAACCCCTCTCATAATTCATTCCGACCAAACTGGTTTCATAAAAGGGAGGCACTCTTCAACAAATACATGTAGGTTACTTAACTTGATAGACTATTCATGCAATAGAAACCTTCAAATTACAATATTGTCTTTAGATGCAGAAAAAGCTTTTGATAGGGTTAACTGGAATTTTCTATTTGCAACTTTACACAAATTTGGTTTTGGAAACTCTTTCATAAACTGGTTAAAAATATTATATAACTCTCCAAAAGCATGTGTCAGGACAAATGCTCAAACGTCCTCTAGCTTTTATCTTAAGAGGGGCACCAGGCAGGGATGCCCCCTCTCCCCCTCACTGTTTGCAATTTTTATTGAACCACTAGCAGAAGCAATTAGACAGGCAACAGTGATTAAAGGCATTAAATGCAAGAATGTAGAACATAAAGTTAGTCTTTACGCAGACGATGTGTTACTTTTTCTTCAGCATTCACAAACCACTCCCTCTGAGGTAATTACATTAATAAACTCTTTCTCAAAAGTCTCAGATTATTCAATAAACTGGTTAAAATCAACAGTTCTTCCAATTAATTGCTCCTTCCAGAATTCTTCCACTCCACTGCAATCTGGTAATATTAAATATTTAGGTATTAATGTTTCTCCTAGGCTGGCAGATTTGATTAAATTAAACCACATCCCACTTTTAAAGAAGGTAGAAGATGATCTAACCAGATGGAGGTCTCTACCCATATCACTCATGGGAAGAGTAGCCTCAATAAAAATGATGGTTTTGCCAAGAATTAATTATTTATTTGCAATGATCCCGAGCAAACCACCACCTGACTGGTTTAGATCTCTGGACTCCTCCATCTCTAAATTCCTTTGGAAAGGTAAACCCCCGCGTATTAGCTTAAAAACGCTGCAAAAGACCAAGGATAAAGGAGGACTAGATTTACCTAACTTTCACCACTATTTCTTAGCAAACAGGCTTCAACACATTTCAGGGTGGTTAAAACACACCCTCTTAGATGAACCTTGGCTAGATGTAGAACAGGCATTATGCAATAATATAGAGATTTCGGATCTGCCATTCATTAGCCCGATCAGCAAACGACACGTATGCTTCAAAAGCATCAGTATCAGCTCTTCTCTGACAACATGGTGGGAGTTTCTAAAAATGACGGAGTCTTCACTAATCCCATGCAAACGTACCCCCATCTGGAACAATCCTGACATATTGCTAAACAACAATATGATAAACTTCACAGATTGGAGTTGTAAAGGTATTAAATACCTGGAACATATATTCGAAGGGACAGACTTTATCCCCTTTGACAAATTAGTTAAACAATATGGGATTAATAAACATAGATTTTTAGAATATCAACAAATTAAATCTATTGTAAAAAGGAAATTTAAGTCTAATCATATCAATTTACAAATACCACCAAGTGTGGTAGATTTTCTTAATCTCAAAACCCCCAAATTAATGTCTAAAATATATAGGGCACTTTCCAAAATAGATGAATCAGTATCACTTCCTATTGCAAAATGGGAGGCAGATCTATCAGTAAGCAGGGACAAAAAATTCTGGTCTCAGATATGTTTAAAAACCTTTGAACTGATTAGAAATCCTGGTTTACAATTAATACAATACAAAATCCTGCATAGAGTGCACTACACAGGTCATCGGATGTTCAGGATGGGTTTTACAGCTTCCAACAACTGCTCACACTGTAAAGGTAATACACCTGACAATTATATCCACGCTCTATGGTTCTGTCCACCTGTTCAGAGGTACTGGTACAGGATTTGTGAAGACTTATCAAAGTGTCTTAAATGTTCTATTCCAGCCTCTCCTTTAGTCTGCTTGTTGGGCGACCTAGATGGTGTCACTACAGAAGATAACACAATCCACATGGCTTTCACTGCCCTATGCATTGCTAAGAAGACTGTCCTCATGAACTGGAAAAATAAAAATAATCTTAATATCAACCAATATAGAGATTATTTGTGGGATTATATTAGTCTTGACACAGTCTCTGCTGCCACATTAGATCAATCTCTCTGGGCTCCTTTGATCAGCTCCATCACCTAGTGTGAGTGGGGGCCCCGATTCTGTCCGGCTGTGGTTTTTGTTGTTGGCGTGGGGTGGCGATGTGGGCCTGGGGCATCTGGGGGTTCCCTGGGGGGTGGGTTTCTTGGGGGGTTCGGCGCTGGGGCTGCGGCCTTGGCCTGGATGGGGTATTGGTGACTCTTGGGTGCTGTTTTTCTGGCGGCTGCATGCAGCGCTGCTGGGGATGCATGTGCCGGCGGACGTAGGTTACCAGCCTGGCGGCCGCACTGTTCCGGGGTTGGTCGGGGGGGGGCTTGGGGTTCTGGGGGCGCTCTGCCTCCGGGTTGGGGTTACGGCTGGGCCTGGGGGCTTGGGTCCTGGTTGGTGTGCCGCCGGGAGCATGGGTTGGTGCATACGCTTGGGCCCGGCTCTGGTGTGGGGGTCTTCGATGCATCGGTGCCTCCGTAGGGGGGGATCCAATAGAGGCGGGGTAAATGGGCTCTACCTGGGTGTCTTATTGTCTTTTGTAGTCTGGGAGCTGACTGAATGATGGGGTGGGGTAGTTTTTCCTCTGCTGTGGGGTCTGATGGGCCGCCCCGGGCTGCCATGGGCCCTGGTCTGGATGGGCCTGGGCCCCCCGCCCTGGGCAGATTTGGGGTAGCAGGGGTGCCTATGGGGGTCAGCGGGGGAGCTGACTCCAGAGGGGGGGGTATTTTGCCCCCTCTGATGCTTTCCTCCCCATCCCTAGGGCTTCATTTCTCCCGCTCCATCACATCAACACATAGGTAGGGTTTTGAGGTGCGGGTGTGTCGCTGGGATGTGGGGGAGGTGGTATTCCTCTGTTTCCTCGTGGCCGCCTGCATCTCAATCACACATTACAGCTTAGACATTCTCATTACTTACTGTCACATGACACATACATATAGGGCCTTGGGGGTGGGCACACTGAATGGCATCCGGAGGGCGGTCTGTTCATTCAGCCTTCCCTCTGGTGCCAGTGCCCACTTCTCAATTTTAAGTTGCACATAGACATTGAGGGCGCTAGGGAGGGGACGAGCTGACACAAGCTTGTAGAGGGTGCCCCTCCCCTGTTTTAAAGCACCACTGTTTTAAAGCACCTTAGAACAACACACACCAACACTACATTTGAGCGGGTGAGGTGAAGCTTGGGGTCTTTTTTTTTCACACCCCTGCTCTCTGTTCTCTGTCTGGGGCCGGGGGCTGTGAGGATGAGCTGGCCGCCCGGTCGGGGTCTGGGCTGTTGGTTTTCTCTGCTGCTGCGGGGACCGGGGTGGTCCTCCTGTCCCCGCGCCGGAGCGAAGGGGGTTCAGCTCCGGGATCGGGCGCTGGCTTCCCCTCTGGGGGTGGTGGTGCCTGGATCTAGGAGTATAGAGTGCATATGGGGAGTGTGAGTGTGGGTACCTTGTCCATTTTTGTGTGTCTACATGTGGGGCGAGGGTGTGAATATTCGTTTGCGTGCATGAGGGTGGGAACGTATGCTTGTGTATATGTGTGCTTGTTCGTCTACGTCTATGTGTCAGGTCGGGCATTAGACTCCGCCTCACTCATCATCTCAGCCGACCCCTACCCCACCACCATGCACTGCCGGTGGAGGATGTCGCCGGTGCGTTGGTGGTTTCTCGCGCCGGGGCAGGATGCTCGGGTGGGCGCCGGCCCGCTTTCGGCGGTCGCTTGGCGGGGCCTGGCCCTGCTGGCCTTGCTGGGCCCCGATTGGGGGGTGGAGGGCCTTTGGATCTCCGGGCCCAGGGCCCGGTCTGCCCTGGTGTGGTCGGCTACCGGTGGAGCCTGCGGGCTTGCCGCCACGGCACCCTGGGGCGTCTGCAATGTGACTGTCGGAGGTGCCGCCTTCGGGCTCTCCTCTGCCCTTTTCTGGGTGGAGGCGGCGGTTATCCCTGCGGTGGTTCTCCTGGGAGTGCCGTGCCCTGGGGGGCCCCCGGATGTTTGGGGCCCGAGTCTTTTCCGCGCCTGCTTCATGCCTTGCGGGATGGAACTGTTGTGCCCCACACACACTATTAAACATTTACATGGAGGAACCTTATGAACACAAGCGCGCTCACACACACAGGTGTACACTCAAGCAGTCACATTGGTGTAAAAACAGGTGCTCACAGACACGCTTTGTCTTGATCTGCTGTTGCTTCAAAACTTATTTTGTAATATTAGTTATGTGTGCTGCTCAATAACATTTAACATTTAGAATTTATTGTGATTCATACAGATGTTGGTTGTTGCTGCAGTCTCTATGATGTTGTGTCTTCTGTTGTTTTCTTCTGTTGTTTTCTCTTTTTGTCAGCAGGTATCGAAGCAAATTGTCTGTTTTTTTTTGTTTTGTTTTTTTTCTTTTTTTCTCTCTCTTTTTTCTTTCTCTCTCTTGTTTTCTCTGTCCCCCGGGCTTGTCTGTCATAGTGTGGTTAAATAAAAGGGTATATAAAATTAAATTAATTAAAAAAAAAAAAAAAAAAAAAAAGGCTGTGAATGATGATAATATAGCTACACATACGTACTGTCATGTGTTATCTGTGTTACTGACAGGCCGGAAAAAAAAAAAAAAAAAAAAATAAAAAAAAAAAAGAAATGTTTTAGTAACCTTTAAATAACGTTATATTCATTTTATACGCATTTTAATGTTCTTAAGATTATAAAAATTAAATGTTCATAAAACATTATATTTTACGTAAGTAAAAAAATAAGTTAATAGAATGTTGTAAAAAATGTTTTTGTAATGTTTAAATAATGTTACCATCACGACAACCTGACATTTTACTGTTCTTACTGTAGAATATTAAAAACAATGTTATATTTTGATTAAAAATAAAATTAGTAGAATTTTGTAGAAACACTTTAGTGTTCTAATTCTAATCATGACAAGAAAACTGGACATTTAAACATTCATTCTTTGAATATTAAAAATAGCCTTTTTAATAATGTTATATTTTGGGTTAAAAAGTTAGTAGAACATTCTAAGAAATGTTTTTGTAACCTTTAAATAACGTTCTAATCACGACAAAAAACTGGACATTTTAACGTTTTAACACAATGTTCCCACAACATTTTATAACCTAAATGTATTACCAGTGTTTATGAATTTCAGGCTTGGGATGTGATTGTTTACTGCTCTTTTTCTTTTACATTACTGGCTCGTGTTTGTTTTGCTGGCAGCATGAAGTCTGGACTCAACAGATGGTCTACATTAGCGGTCTAATCTACATACAGCGCTCAGAGAAACAAAACAATGCATAAGTTGTGAGCGAAAGCTTCCTCCGATGGGTACTAAAGTCCTGCAAACACACATGAGACCGTCTGCTTATTCCCCATCTGCTCTGAGCCAGAGACAAGCTCTTTTATATGGAAAGCAGCTCTTATATTTCCACCTGAGCGACAGATCGTAGACCGAAGGCAGCTCACCGCAGATCCATTACAATGATTCTGACATTTTATTAATAGAGAAGCTGTCGGAGAGCAGCGATGAGGTTTTTATATTCAATAACAGCACCAGGATATGATTACACACCGGACGGAATGATAAAGAGGCGTGTAAAAATAAATACCTGCGTCTGTGACTCTGATGAGGAGCTACTAATTAATGTCCTCGCCTCACGAAGGTCATTAAACTATGTTTCTCTGGTTTGTTATGAGCTGTTTTTGGATGTTCGTACTTTATGGAGCATGAAAATCAAATTTTCATTGATATACCCTTGAATTTTTTTTAAAAAGGATTGATTTTGGGGGGATTTTTAATGTTTTAAAAGACATCTCTTCTGCTCACCAAGGCTGCAAAATTTTACTCACCATTTTACTGCCAAAAAAAAAAAAAACAGTAAAAATTTATGAAATATTATTAGAATTTAGAATAGCGGTTTTCTATCTGAATATCTGTTAAATGGGTCATATGATGTGATTTCAAGTTTTTCTTTCTCTTTGGAGTGATACAAGCTGTTCCTGCATAGATAAGATCCCTGAAGTTGCAAAGACTAAAGTCTCAAAACCAAAGAGATATTCTTTATCAAAGTTAAGACTCGACCACGTCCTCCTAAAACGCCTCATTCAAACACACACCACATGTCTACGTCACGGTGTGGGAAGATTTGCATAACACCGCCCAAATGTATATACAATGAAAGAAGGCGGGACTTTTATTCTGTCTGTAGTGTTGTTGCTGCCGCCGGCGTCATGTTCAAGATGAATCGCTTTATGTATTCCCCAATTGTAAGTCGCTTTGGATAAAAGCGTCTGCCAAATGACTAAATGTAAATGTAAATGTTCTGGAGACGCTGTGTTTAGTTGTGAAAGCGAAACTACTTTGTTTGGGATCCAAAAGAGGACACAACTAGAAATCAGTGGTTAAGTTATATTTACAATACTGTTCCAGAATAGTACAACCCAAATATTAGAGTGTGTGCAGCGCATTTTACGGAGGACTGTGTCCTGAAGCTGGAAGAGTAGCCTACAATGCTGTCTGCACAAAGACTGTTTCTATAAAGTGGAGCAATTCCAGCTTTGCTTCTGACTCACAGCCTGTAAGTATGTTTTCATATTTAAAGAATTTGCCACTGACGATTCAAACGTGAGTTTTGAGCAGTGTAGAGTAGTGCTTGTTGTTTGTTGTTTCTCCGATCACAAATGATCACAATACAGTAAGGGGCGTAACATTTCCGTCTCACGCTTAAGGTATTCGGCCAATCACAACGCACTGGATAGCTGGCCAATCAGAGCACACCTCGCTTCTCAGAACGATGAGCTTTGTAAAAATCAACGCGTTTCAGAAAGACGGAGCATAGAGGAGCAACAATAATGTACAGTATGTGGAAAATAATGTTAAACCACATAAGCACATTGCATTACACCAAATACACAAAATAATGTTCTTTTTAGCAACGTCATATGACCCCTTTAAATTATAATTTATTTCTGTGATGCGCAGCTGTATTTTCAGCATCATTACTCCAGTCTTCAGTGTCACATGATCTTCAGAAATCATAATAATATGCTGATTTACTGCTCAAGAAACATTTCTGATTATTATCAATGTTGAAAACAGTTGTGCTAATATATCTATCTATCTATCTATCTATCTATCTATCTATCTATCTATCTATCTACTGTATCTATCTATCTATCTATCTATCTATCTACTGTATCTATCTATCTATCTACTGTATCTATCTGTCTATCTATCTATCTATCTATCTATCTATCTATCTGTCTGTCTGTCTACTGTATCTATCTATCTATCTACTGTATCTATCTGTCTATCTATCTATCTATCTATCTATCTATCTATCTATCATTCTATCTATCTATCTATCTGTCTGTCTGTCTGTCTGTCTGTCTGTCTGTCTGTCTGTCTGTCTACTGTATCTATCTATCTGTCTATATGTCTGTCTATCTGTCTGTCTGTCTGTCTGTCTATCTATCCAACAATTTTTTTTAAAAAATGTGGTTTTCCGGTGTCATATTATGTCAATAATATTCTAAATATTTTGCATATCACTTTTTTTTATTTGTTTTATTGCTAATTTATTTTTATTTTATTTTTCACATTTTTATTATATTATATATATATATAAATGTTTTATAGTTCAGTATGTAGAATAGCTATTTGAATGTAAGGCAGTTGGATTAAAATTAATTTCAATTAAAAGAAGTTCATATAATTCTTCTATAATGAATAAGTTCATTCTTATGAGAAAAGCAACTAACTTTGAGTGTTGTCTTTACAAGCATTTTATAATTTTTCACTGACAAAGTGAGTGATAGATAGATAGATAGATAGATAGATAGATAGATAGATAGATAGATAGATAGATAGATAGATAGATAGATAGATAGATGGAGTTTACATATTTTGCATAACCCTGATATTAACACTTGTGAATGGGAGTTGATGTGCTTGTGTTTAATTTAAGTGTTTGAAATAACTTCTAGTGGGTAATTATGCAGCCGTTGTGAGTTAATCACCAATCAGGAGCCCTGTGAGCGGCGACCAATCGGATGCAGCGCAGATTTGTTCACACACAGCGGTGTGGTCTGGATTTAATGTATGTTTGATAGTAAATAAAGATAGAAAGCCAGCATGTAATTGCATGCATGAGTCAGATCTGCATTGCACACACACACAGAGCGGATCAGCACACAGCAGAGAAATGAATCGCTATAAATGCTGTACATTTATGAATATTCTATCGTGGCTTTTAACTTCAGCACATGAGGCAGGAATGTATGAAATCCCATGGTTTTGTGCTGGACGTGATGCTAATGCTGCATGTTGCTTATATAATGCATCTTATATAACACACACGGCGACTGTTTCTCTGCATGAATGAAAAGACTCAGTGATTGTGTCTTCAATAATGCAGTTTAATTCTAATAGAGGTTTGATGCTTGATGTAGTTTTCAGGTCAGATTACATGAGGGGTCTGAGAACTATAAATATTACATGTGCTTGAATTGTACGGTGTCCAGTCTTTACTGTAATTCTCTGGATCGCTGGATCTGGAAAAAACTACAAAGGGATGTAATGAATGAATAAAACAACAAAGGCGTGAATGCTAATCAGATTTTTTTGCTCTGATTTAGCTCTAATATCTTCAGCGGTGCTGCTTTACAGGGGGTTAATATATAAACACAGTTTCTCAGAGAGATTTGAGCGTGTGCTGATTTCACACATCAGACCCGGTTCATCTCTCAATTCATCTTCTAATCAGAGCATTCTCAGAACGGACTCTCAGAGTTAGAAACAAATGTTCTTTCAATAATGTTTGTTTTTACATTTTAGCATTTTTTTCCAGTAATTTTAGTAAAACGGTTTAGTAAATTAGTTGTGTGTTTTTGTCATTTACATTCTTTATTATCAATACAATTATTACAGTTTTTCTCAGTCGCTTTGGTGCATTTCTCAAATCATGATAGGTCTTCACCCCTAAACCTACCATCTCCACCTCTACTGCAATACATGCCAAATTTACAAAAAGTCTAATAGAAATGTGTAGAAAATATGCTTGACAGTTTATGACAACTAGATCAACCATTTGACTTATACGATGAACTAATGACTAAATATTTTGAGGGGTAACACTATTGCATAGAGAATATAATCATGTAACATTTGTTTTTTAAATGATGCTGCTTGTTTCAGAACGTTCATTCAAATGTAACATTCACATAACCTTTGCTAAAATTCTAAAATGGAATGTTCCCTTATAATAATAATAATAATTTGTTGCATAACGCTTTTCTGGGTACTCAAAGTGCTTTACATAGAAGGGGGGAATCTCCTCAACCACCACCAGTGTGCAGCATCCACCTGGATGATGTGACGGCAGCCATATTGCACCAGAACGCCCACCACACACCAGCTTACTGGTGGAGAGGAGACAGAGTGATGAAGCCAATCAGTGTATGGGGATGATTAGGAGGCCATGATGGTCAGAGTCCAATGGACAAATTTTGGCCAGGATGCCGGGGTAACACCCCTCCTCTTTTTCGAAGGATTTTTAATGACCACAGAGAGTCAGGACCTCGGTTTAACGTCTCATCCGAAGGACGGTGCTTTTTTTACAGTATAGTGTCCCCGTCACTATACTGGGGTGTTAGGACCCACACAGACCACAGGGTGAGCACCCCCTGCTGGCCTCACTAACACCTCTTCCAACAGCAACCTAGTTTTTCACCGGAGGTCTCCCATCCAGGTACTGACCAGGCTCAACCCTGCTTAGCTTCAGTGGGAAACCAGTCTTGGGCTGCAGGGTGATATGGCTGCTAGCCATATCACCTTAACGTTGTCAAAACTAAGAAACATGTTTTTGAAACATTAAAAAAACCAACGCTATCTCACGGCAATTCGTACATATTTTAGGAGGTGGCTAATTTGTACGAATTCGTACGACCTCACTCGTACGATTTGTCTAAACCCCAGTAACGGGAAGGTTTAGGGGTGGGGTTAGGTGTAGGTCATTCGTCCAAATTCATACGAATTAGCCACCTCGTAAAATATGTACGAATTGCCGTGAGATTGGGCTGAAAAAACAGACATTTTGAAAGTTCAGAGAAAATTCAAAAGTAACATTCCAATGATTTTTGCAGAATGATACAATGTAACGTTTGCGTAACCAAGTAAAAAAACGCTTGAATCTTCAGAGAACATTCAGAAACAAAACAGGAATGTAAGCAAAACATTCTTAGAACATATGTGTCCCTGGAGCACAAAAGCAGTCATAAGTAACACTATAGATATATTTGTAGCAATAGCCAGCAATACATTGTATGGGTCAAAATTATAAATTTTTCTTTTATGCCAAAAATCATCAGGATATTAAGTAAAGATTGTGTTCCATGAAGATATTTTGTAAATTTCCTATCGTAAATATATCAAAACTTAATTTTTGATTAGTAATATGCATTGATAAGAACTTCATTTGAACAACTTTAAAGGTGATTTTCTCAATATTTAGATTTTTTTGCACCCTCAGATTCCAGATTTTCAAATAGTTGTATCTCAGCCAAATATTGTCCTATCATAACAAACCATACATCAATTGAAAGATTATTTATTCAGCTTCAGATGATGTATAAATCTCAATTTCAAACCCTTATGACTGGTTTTGTGCTCCAGGGTCACATATATATTTGTTAGCTGGGAAACAGACATCAAAGCAGCAGAAGCTCCTTGGCGAGTTATGAACCTCTGACTGATTCCATTCATTCATAAAGCGCCACATCGAGCTTCCCGCACAGAATCAGCTCATGCGTGTCTGACCTGTGTGTTCAGTGACGAGAGGAATCAAAGCATGAAAAGCGGTCTGATTATCTCGAGTGTGAGTCTGAAGCTCGTGTCCATTCAGCTGCAGTGCAGCAGGTGTTGAGTTCAGGCGGCGATGCACTGTGACGCAGGTGTGACTCATTTCACTGCTGCCTCTCTGAGCGCAGACATCACTTATGCACTACTGTCCGAAATATACGCCAACAAACACTCTGATTACAGACACTTAAAAAAAAATTCATATGACCAATAAGTTAATGCAACAAGTTGCAAACCAACTTTACACTGCAAAAAATGATTTTCTTACTTAGTATAAATATCTAAACATTCTTGAATCAAGATGCATTTACTTGACAAATAAAATGATTTAAGTTCTATGAGATTCAACCAATTTTTTTTTTAAAAAAGAACTGAAATGACTTGTAGCCTACAGCCAATTCAGTTACACTTTATTAAAAATTTGAGGCATCAACTGAACTTAAGTTTAGGTGGAAATTCAGATACTGTAACCTGCATGGGTTATTTAGCTATTGTAATGGGTAACTATAGTTGCACTGTGATTTAAAGACAAATGTGAAAACTATCTTAATAGCATATGATATATTAATAATGCAAATTCACATTAATCATGTCTATTTTTGATAATTCAGTGAATGAAACATATAAATACAATGTGCTTCATCTCACTTCATTATTAAACGTATCAAATTAATATCAAATTAATGTATCAAAGACCAGTGTTATTTTAGTATTACTGGGATGTTATAAAAGTTTTTATTAATATTTGTAATTCATTTTTATTTGATTTTTTTCTGTTTTCATTAAAATTTTACTTTTTAATTATTATTAATATTTTTTCCAGTAATTTTACTTAAAGATTTAACAGTTTTGTTGTGTGTGTTTGTGTGTGTCTGGGTGTGTGTTTTCAATTATATTGTTAATTATTAATATAATTATTAATATATTATTGTCTATATATAATAAAGACCTATAAAGACTCAAATTAAAGAGCCAATTAATATTAGAAAACAGAGTAGTTGTGACACATTTGATGCTGATATAAACACACATATGTTGTTTGATGCATATTCTAGATTAATGCAAAAACATTGTAATATTTCTCTACGTAAACAACCAAAATCTACATTGATGCTTACAAAAACCCATTAGCATCACCTTCTTCCTGATACGGCTTATTTGGTGCTGTCTTTTCACATTAATTTATCACTCTGATGTGTAAATAAAGTAATATAGTCCTGCCACTGAAAGCCACATCTATTATTGGCACATATCATGCCATGCTTACGTGATTATATGCTTTAACAGTATATTCTGTTCATTACGCAGCTGTCAATAGGCAGTTCAGGCAATGCCTCATGGGAAGGTGTTTTCTAGACCCGTGAGAAAATACAGTATATTGGTGTGAGATTGCTCAATGGTTCAATCAGCTGGATAATGTCTGTAATGCAATTTCACTTACTCAAGAGCTCACTGGCTGGCAAAAACTGACTGCGGTCCATGACTTGTTAACGAAGCAGTTCCCTCCGTCTGTGAATGTAGACAGGAGCTAAACACGGTCTGCTGCTCTGATCAATGCCTGTCCATCTGCACTCGCTGTGGATTCATGAAATAATGAAAGATTTTAGGTTTTCTTAGTAAGAACCCAACAGGTAACAAGTTTAGGTCATAAAAACATTGTGGGAACATTGTTTTGAAATATGTCTAAAACATTGAAATTAGAAAGTTACAAAAACATTTCATACAAACATCCAACTTTATTTTGGCCCAAAATATGAAGTTATTTGAATGTTAATTTTCAATATTCTAAGAAAGTTGAAATGTCAATTTTTCTTGTCGTGATTATAACGTTATTTAAAGGATACAAAAACGTTTCTTACAACATCCAGCTAAGTTTATTTTCACCCAAATTATAAAGTTATTTGAATGTTAATAATTACGTTAAAATGTAAATTTTTCATGTCGTGATTATAACGTTATTTAAAGGTTACAATATTTTAAGAACATTCAAAAAGAAATAACTTTAAGGGCATTCTTTCTCTCAACATTATGACAACTTATATATTAATAAGGTTATAAGAACATTCCATAAACATTACTTTAAGTACACTTTGTTCTTTTACATAATGTTCCCTCTTAGCTACGAAATGATCTGCTGAGAACATAATTATTATATTTATATGTATTTAGCTGTATATCCCCTTACCAAAAAGTAGTATCCTTCAAGTTTATTTTATGAAGTATACTTGTGACACAGGACACATGTTTTAACCTGCTCAGTATATTCTAATGATTTTATGTATATTTGAGTTTTAATAGGTTTTCATGTTGTCTTAGCCATTTTATTCCTCTTAACCATTTTAATGTGTGTATGTCTTTAAATGAGTCTGGGTCTGCCTGTCATGTGACTGATCACTTGACAGGAAATAGGAAGTGGGACAGCATAAAGGAGGCAGCATGCAAAACAATGGGGGTCATTGACCAAAGGCTGGATTGTGGAGTTACCTTTGAGGACTTTCCCTTCCAGAAGCTCACTTTATTGGATTATCACTCTCTTTGGATTGTATATACACCGGTGGACACTTCTCACATTCACATTGGGACTTACAGCACGCTGGAATTCTTAAGGACTGTTTTAATGGTATGGAACAGTAAAGTTCAAGTATATTTATAAGTATACTTTATGTAGTAAGTATACAATTATCAGTGTACTTGTAGTATACTTGTAAGTGTACTATTTCAATACACCTTGGGACTAAATTGGCCCACTTTCTAGTATATAAAAATATACTTTTAAGTATAACAGTAGTAAACTTTTTCTGTAACTAGCATTTTTAGTACACTTTGAAGTATAGTCTCAGTAAACTACTAGTTTAGTAGTTTTATACTGCAAGTATACTCGTAAGGTTCTTTAAGTGAACTTTACATCATACTTTAACTATACTACTATGTCCCTATTTAGGTATTTATTTGTATATATTTTGTTATATGAATATCTGAACATACAAAACATCAAAAGAAAGATTATCTGCTTGTAAACAAACACATTGTATTCTAGCTTCATGCATTCTTTTTTTAAACACTTGAATGTGGGTAAGTTTCATAAATAAAAACTAAATAACATTTTGAACAAAAAGCTGAAAAAAGACTATGAATTGATTCAGAATGATAATCAAAACGTAGATGGAGTCGATCAACATCCCAAAGCTTGACAGTCATTATTACCTCTTCATTGGTGATATTTTATTCATAACGTTACACAGTTTTGATGCTGTTTTATGTCAGATGATCGTGTTTAATTACATGTGAAGAATCTGTTGTTTCGGTTTCTTCTTCACTTGTGTTTTTTTGGTAATTCTGTACAGTAGATGTGTACTAGCGCCTCCTACCGTATAACAATGAAAACACGGATTCTAGGAGCACAAGTAGCTCAAATATATTTAGACTTTTTCTACGTATAAGTCAAGTATAGTCATTTATACTTAAATGTCATTTTAAGTATATTTCTGAGAAGTACATAAAAAGTATACTTTCCTATTTTTAGTTTAAAAGAAGTATACTAATAGCACACTTGAATAAACGTCTTTTTCGTAAGAGTCTTCTGCATATATCTATTATCTGTCAACACATTTTAAAAGTATGGTTGTCAGTATGACACTATAATTCGAGTTTTCTTAAGTGCTAGACCTATAGGCTTATTTAAGATATTCTTTAGTGAAAGATTTCCTTGTGTACAAACAAGATACATAAAAATTCACCAGGTTTGTCATCAGTCGCACCAAACCCCATCGGTCTCCTATGATCATGATTTAAACACTATAACATGCGCAAGACTGCTGTTGTACCGATTAGATTCAAACACACACGTTGAATGAATCAAATTTTGATTGAATGAATCAATAACCCAAAGACCGTCACTTGTATAGTTCCTCAAAGAATCGGCACTTTTGAATGAATCGTTTGAGTGAATGATTCAATGACTCACTTATAAAGACGGTCAGATGTATCGGTCCTGAATGACTCAGTGTTTTGAATCGGTTGAGTGAAGGAGTCAATTCTCACTGATAATACAGTCAGGTGCAGCCATCTATTGGTGTAATTATGTAACTACAGACCGTGTAAAATCCCCACCTTTAAAGGTGCAGTCAAATTAGCGAAAAGTCACATGCAAAAACAGCTCATTGCATAAGCACCGATCCCATAAGTGCTAGAGATATTCTGCATTAACCAATCAACAAATTAATTGAGATTCAGAAACCTCTCTGAGGTCTCACATCTTGTCCCTGCGGGTCATAATGCATCTGTTGATTTGAATTGAAGTTTACGATGAGACTTGAGAGAATTATTCGCTCGAGTGCAGAATTCAGTCAGTGAGCGCATGCACTGAACAAAACTCCTGTGTTTCAGCGATGACTCATCTGAATGCGTCTGATTGGTCGATGCATTCATAAGCTCAACAGAATCGTGTGTGATTGGTTATAATGCACAGCGCTTTGACACAACATGATCAGATCTAAATTTAATGGCGCGTTTGACACTTTTAGTTTTCACTTTATTACCGACAGCTGTTATCAGTTGATTTTATTTGTGCAGGGGCATTTTTGTCCCAAATGTTTGTTATGGAGGGTCGGCACCCACCGGCAGAAACATAAAACAGTGCTTATGGTCCATCGTCTATTGTTGATAGTGCATAGATGAAGCACAGCTCACACATAAGTCACTTTCAAACCTAGCAAATCTCTGAGAAAAAAAAAAAACATGAGAAACTCCCGATCACACGAATTCCTATTACATGTAACAGAATAACGTAATTTAATTACAAAATAAATGTAACTGTAATCTGTTACAGTTACTGAGAAAACAAATCTGTAATTAAATTACAGTTACTTATGAAAATGTTAACAATTGCAAACACCTGAATATTTTCACACACATACAGATATTATTGATTTCTTTCACAAATTGCATTGACTGCACTAAAATATGAGACACCAATGTTTCAGGCGTTTAGGACACATGCTTATTCCATAACTGTTTATTTCCAATTTGTGTACATGCTTTATTTTTTAGCTGTTTTTTCCAAGGCATCATGAGATGCCAGTGTTTCCTTCATAGATATGCAGTATCATAGCTATTAAACTAAAGCTTATGATTTTAAATCTGTATTTAACTTTAAAAGGATCTCAAAGTAAAAAGTGGTGCTTAAGTCTGATTTTGTGGTGGCTGTGCTTTAAAATTCAATTAAGTCTGATCACAATCAGTGTTGTGTTCTACTGTAAGGTTAACCCTGCATGATGTTTGAAAAGGAACTTTTTTTTTTTTTTTAGAAATTTAAATTTAGTAATCAAGTAATCAAATGTAATCAGTTACATTACTTTAATAAAGTAATTGAAATAGTTACACTTCATTTTAAATAGTGTAACTTCCAAAGTAACTTTCCCAACACTGATGACTGGAGTATCGTGAAATTTTGCCGAGCAATATTGTATGATCAAACAATATTACACAGACCGACTTAGCTATTGTAATGCTGCTTACTCAAACAAATTCAAGAACAGAAACTAACAGTTTTAAAAATAATTGTGCGGTTGACTGAGTATGGGTTTTTAAGAAGACTATTAAAATTAAACTAATATTAGTGAATGAGATTTTTTCCACACACAGAGAAACAGACAGACACATCTGACTGTATGATCATCCGTTCATGTCCTTTATAATACAGTCCAATCATCATAGTTCACAATAGTACACAATATCCCTTTATTAAAGGAACAATTCACCCACAAATGAAAACCATGCCTTTCACTCCAACCAATATGAAACATTCATTATAGCCATAATCCATGTAACTTGTGCAATACATTCTATAATATATTCTATAAGTCATCTGAAGTTGCATGATAGATTTGTGTGAGTTGTTGAAAACATTATCATTGCAGTGATTTTTGTTAATAACCTTCAGAGGATAATAGAAATGGGAGCTGTTCTGTGTGATTCTGAATGTGTACGCTGCTGCACAGAATTCTCTTTATGAAAGTGGAAGATTGCATGTGCATGACCTTTATTCCACACGTGACCTCACTGAAATAACCATACATGAAGCTTACAACAACTTTTGTTTTATGCATGACCTCATCTACATATAATTACCATATGCATATTTCCATCCAGATAAGATACATTAACGGTGCTAGAAACTATGAAAGTGGTAAATAATAGAAATTGTAGATGTTGCACTCTTAAATAATTTTAGTCTTTTATATATCCTTACCATAAGATAAACCTTCCTGAGAAGCACATGATTTATTTTTTTTAATAAGCAGAATTTTTTTTTTTTAAATGCAAACAGGGAACATTCTGGGGTCTTTAAACTTTCTGGCTAGGTTATCTCAAACTAATTTTAATCTAGCAACTTTTTTAATAAGAACATTTTTTTTTTTTTTTTTTTTTAATAGCATTTATATTTTAAAAAAAAAAAAATTTGATAACATTCTCAACATGTTAGCACAAAAACATTTATACATAGTCCATGGAACGTTTTTCTAAAACATTTTAGTTGGACGTTATTTTCAGATGTTCACAAAATTATCAAATGGAACTATTAGTGTTGTCTCCAATGTTCATATAACAAAGAAAAAAATCTTAAATAAATAAAAAAGAGAACATTCAGAAATAATGTTTTCCTAAATTAATGCGAATGATAGCAAAACATTCTCAGAACATATTTTTGTTAGCTATTAACTGGAACTGGATGAATGAAAGTTCATCACCTTCAACTCAACCTTGCTAAGACAGAACTGCTTGTGGTCTCAGCCAACCCAACACTTCATCACAACCTCTCTATACAGATAGGTTCGTCAACCATAACTCCTTCCAGGACAGCCAGGAACCTTGGAGTTGTGATGGATGATCAGTTAAGCTTCACAGACCATATTGCTACAACGGGCCGGTCCTGCAGATTTGCCTTATACAACATTAGGAAGATTAGGCCCTTCCTGTCAGAGCAAGCCGCACAACTCCTTGTCCAAGCTCTTGTTCTCTCCAGACTGGACTATTGTAATGCTCTCTTGGCGGGCCTTCCCGCATGTACTATCAAGCCTCTGCAACTGATCCAGAATGCAGCAGCCAGAGTGGTCTTTAATGAGCCGAAAAAAGCTCACGTTACCCCTCTCTTCATCAGGTTACACTGGCTACCAATAGCCGCTCGCATCAAATTCAAGGTACTGATGTTTGCCTACAAGACCACAACTGGCACTGCACCAATATACCTAAACTTGCTAGTTCAGACCTACGCACCCTCCAGAAGCTTGCGTTCTGCAAATGAACGACTTCTTGTGGTGCCATCCCAAAGAGGTACCAAATCACTCTCACGGACCTTTTCCTGGACTGTGTCCAGCTGGTGGAATGACCTCCCGATCTCAATTTAAACAGCGGAGTCTTTAGCCATTTTCAAAAAACATCTAAAGACACATCTTTTTCACCATCACCTGACCAATTAGTACTAGCACTTACCTATTCTATTCGTTTTGGTCTAATTTTATTTATTAAAAAAAATAAATCCTTGCTATGTGCACTGTGGTAGACTAACTGAGACTTGTCACAGCACTTGTATATTGTTGCTCTCTCGTTGGTCTGTTTGCTTCTACTCTGTAAGTCGCTTTGGATAAAAGCGTCTGCCAAATGACTAAATGTAAATGTAAACTAATAAGTAGAACTTCTTATGACTTTATACTGTAAACATAACATTTAAATTTTCCGTCTTTAGAGTTCGGCCTTTTCCCATTGACTAGGTCTATCAGACGAAGCTAACATGCCAGGAAAACAGTCGTTACCAACCCTTAAACACAAGTCAGTGGTCTATACACATACCTACTTCATTAAATGAATAGATTATAATATCATCATTATATTCATATGCCTCCCATGCACGTCCACGTTCCCCATCCGCTTGTCCTTCCGGCCCCGCTGCATTTATTTATTCATTCATCAGGGTTCAGTGCAGGAACAAGGCCACAGCGATCACATGGGGAACGTTTTAATCAAGCCGATGTGAGCAGCCGACTGAGTGATGCTTGTTTATCCAGGCCACAGCTGCAGTAAAACACAATCCCTGATGAAGAACCGGGCCGTTCCTTATGGATCAAGAACAGGGAGCGACAGTAGCTGTGTTTACATGGACCCCAATGATCCGATCGTAATAGGACTAGAAGCACAATCAGAATAAAGAAGTCACATAATGTAACCACGTCAATCGGATCGAATTGGCCAGATCCCATTAACATTTCGATTGGATTGTAAAGGGTGGTTTACTCCTTCTGTAATCTGAGCGAGAGGACATGTAAACACTTGATCGGATTGAAAACCGAAACTGGAAAGTACTGCGCATGTGCAGAGATGCAAAAATAGTGTAATGACGTATCTGTTCTTCCTGGTGAATAAAGTGTCATAAATGGGTGTCCATTACACTGATCACTTCATGCGTTTTCTCTGATCGGATAGCTAAAAAGACCAGGTGTTAAATGTCCTCCGAAACGCTTTCGAGACGCATTTAAATTCAATCGCTCAAACCACTTCAGGAGCCGCATTCCAGACAAAACTGGACAAGTGTAAATGCATCTGCTTGTTGAAACCACATATACAAATTTTACTCCTCCCAAAATGTGACCCTGGAGCACAAAAGCAGTCATAAGTAACACAGGTATATTTGTAGCAATAGCCAACAATACATTGTATGGCTCAAAATCATTATGATATTAAGTAAAGATCATGTTCCATGAAGATATTTTGTAAATTTCCTACCGTAAATATATCAAAACTTCATTTTTGATTAGTAATATGCATCGCTAAGAACTTCATTTGAACAACTTTAAAGGTGATTTTCTCAATATTTAGATTTTTTTGCACCCTCAGATTCCAGATTTACAAATAGTTGTATCTCAGCCAAATATTGTCCTATCATAACAAACCATACATCAATGGAAAGATTATTTATTCAGCTTTCAGTTGACGTATAAATCTCAATTTTGAAAAAATTACCCTTATGACTGGTTTTGTGGTCCATGGTCACAAAATACATAAAATACATGTGAGAGCTTTTTATAGTCTATATGGCATGTTATAGTCAGATATGACTATAACATGCCACATAGATATGATCCTCCAGTGTCGCTCTTTTAAAGCATTAACCCACAGTAAGCGTTTTAGTATGTCCCAAAACCATGCCTTGAACTAAGCACTGACTGTATTTCTTTATACTTGAGTCCAAGTTCAAAATAAAACTCTATGATAACCGCTCCAATACGGAGCTGTATGAACACTGCAAGCTGTAAAGTAAACAGGAGGTATTCGTCCAAACTCAACTGGTTTTGCCAGAGAACGCAAATATTTTTACAAGGGAACGCAAAAGTTTTGCGAGAGAACTCAAAATATTTGAAAAATATTTTTTCTTCCCACCCCGAATTTTTTCCACCACCATGTCCCTTTAGGGGCTTCATATGATTGATTGGTTCCCAGGAAGCTAACAAAATAGCTGTTGGTAGAGGTGTTAGTGAGGCCAGCAGGGGGCGCTCACCCTGTGGTCTCTGTGGGTCCTAACGCCCCAGTATAGTGATGGGGACACTATACTGTCAAAAGAGCACCGTCTTTCGGATGAGACGTTAAACTGAGGTCCTGACTCTCTGTGGTCATTAAAAATCCCATGGCACTTCTCGTAAAGAGTAGGGGTGTAACCCCGGTGTCCTGGCCAAATTCCCTCCACTGGCCCTTGTCAATCATGGCCTCCTAATAACCCCCATCCACTTGATTGGCTCTATCTCTCTCTCCTCTCCACCTGTAGCTGGTGTGTGGTGAGTGCACTGGTGCCGTTGTGCTGTGGCTGCCGTCGCATCATCCAAGTGGATGCTACACACTGGTGGTGGTTGAGGAGAGACCCCCTATATGATTGTAAAGTGCTTTGGGTGTACAACAATACACAATAAAGCGCTATATAAATGCTTCATTCATTCATTCATTCACTCAAAATATGTTCTACGAACGTTTTGCTAATGTTCCCATTAAGTTATAAAAAAACATTATTTTTGAATGTTCTCTGAGCGTTCAGAACGTCCAGATTACACACCAGTTTTTTCTTGTTTATATGAACATTAAGTGAACATTCCATTTTATTATTTTGCAAACATTATGGGAATGTTACATATGTTCTATGAATGTTCTGAAACAAGTAACATTTTAAAAAAATGTTTCAGAAATAAAACAGTCGATTTACAATGCATAAATAATGTTTTTGTGTTAACATTATTAAAGACCAGATAACTCGCCAGCTAACAAAAATATGTTTTAAGAACTTTTTGCTAATGTAGTTATGAAAATGTTATTTCTGAATGTTGTCTAAATGCTGAAAACATCCAGTTAAATGTTTTAAAATCTTTTTTTGGGGGGGGTTATACATATATTAAGGGAACATTTCATTGTATAATTTTGCAAACATTATGGGAACGTTACTTTTGAATGTTTTGAAACAACTAGTAACAATAATAATAAAAAAAACAGATGCATGTCCAACTAAAATGATCAGAAATAAAACACTCCATAAATTATGTTTAAATACCATTTTTGTGCTAAGGTTTTGAGAACATTAGTAAAGACCAGATAACTGAACAAGTCAGGATTCTGTCACTTTGGTCTGCTTTATTCTTGTTTTTTTTTGTCTGCATTATTGCTGTGTTTTCCCTCATGGAGTTGTTTTGTTTGTTTTTGATTTGTTGTATTAATTAATAAAGCCCTGCAGAATTTCTGCATTTGAGTCTTCGCCTCATCTTTACTCCAAAACCTGATAAAACGTTCTTCATTGAAAAACATTTGTTCATGTTTTGCTTAATGTCAACAGTAATACTTGTTCAAAGCTATCACTTCAACAAAGTTGTACTTTTTCTGTTTATTTTGATTTTTGTTCATTAAATGCACTGTCAATAAAATGTTCAGTTTCAAATCCAGACTCTGAAAGCTTTTAACACTGCATGAAGAAGATCCCATAATAATTAAATATGGCTTTACAGTAACAATAAATATAGTTTATAATATTATGATATGATTAACCTGTTAACCCGCACCAGGACGCCGGCGCACTGAGAGCTCTTTGTTTGCACATGTCATTGTTTTCAAACAGATAAAGTAAAACAGGACAAAATGAATCTTGACAAACTATATATCATTTTGAAGGTCTAAGCCTCTAGCATCGACGACAGATCGCTGTTTTTCGATAGAAAGCTTATACGGAATGTATTTGCTAAATTTGTGTAAGCAGTACACATCAAAACATGTATAAAAAAACCGCAGTACATACCATATTCATCCTGATAACGACTCTCAAACGTATCCACTGCTGTAAATCCTGGTTTAGTTTGAGAGATAAGGGTCCACTGAACAACATTCCATCGAGCACTTTTAGTCCAAAGAAACAACAACGTTGTAATTTCTCTTAGAAAAATGTCTGCAGGAATCTCATTTTTCATGGTATCTTCTTCAGATTTGAAATATAAACTCATGAGACATGTGACTTTCAACCCATTACTTTTCTGGATTGCTTCAGGGCTGATTTCATGTATTTTTATATGAAATTTAAAAAAAATTCAGTGTGGTACAATTTTTATCAAGGCACTTCAGTGTCTATAACTTTTTATATTTTTGAGCATTATCAACTCTGGATGATGGATAGTAAAGGCCAAAGGGTCTTCTTTCCAAAGACACCAAAATTGTGTGTGTGGCACACTGAAGTCAGGAGCTGTTACCATTTTAAGTTAGTTAGTCATTTTCAGCTGTGATTCCCAATATGGGGGGTGCTGGTTAACAGGTTTAATATCATATTTTATAATATAAAATATAGTGCTGTCAAACGATTAATCACATCTAAAATAAAAGTTTTTGTTTACATAATATATGTTTGTGTACTGTGTATATTTATTATGTATATATACATACACACACATAGAGTAAATATTTAGAAAATATTTACATGTATAAATTTATATTCTTATATTTTATATTATATATAAATATATTGAACAAATGAACATAACATATTTTTCTTAAATATATACATGCATGTGTTTGTATTTATATATACATAATAAATATACACATTATACACACATATATTATGTAAACAACATTTTTTATTTTATTTTGGATGTGATTAATCGTTTGACAGCACTAATAAAATGTCATCATAGAACTAAGGTTGACACTCAAATTAATAATGGTATTAACCATTTGAATCCAACTCTCGTGTAAACAAATGGAAAAAGCTGGATATTTGTTATCATGTTAATTATTGATTCTTTAACACAACAGCGAGGGCACTTTTTTTTACCCCAAATACTATACATATATATATATATATAAAAAAAAACTTTTGATTTAATTACCAAGACTTTTGTGTCAAAATATATTCAGTAATTTTATTGATTCTTATTTGCTACATAAATCTATGACATTTTTGAAAACATTAAATATTAGATAAAATGAGTGCAAAATCAACTTTGCGTTGATCGCAACTAATTTCCACATGCAAAGTGAACAGCGGATGTTAATGAAAGTGCTGTGCTGGGTTTGTGCTGAATCTAGAGGAAAATAAAATCAAATGCACGTTTTGCCCCGTTGTACTCTTACATGACTCTTTTTCTTTTGGAAACTGCATTTTTTTCGCTCTCAGTTTTCTTTTCAAAGCACTTTCCAAACGAGGAGCCCCACGCACATAATTATAGCATGGAAATGAATGGGTCAACGTGATATAAACTCATACAATGATATGCTAATTGCTCATCAGCCCCAAAAGTGCAGTGAGAGAACTCTTTGTAATGTATTAATGTGATCCATCTAATTTATGCACTGCACATTAATCTCTATTCCATTCTGGAAACCGCTTGGCATCACCATTAGCCAGCAGGTAATGGCATAACGGACGTGTCACACGGAGAAAATGCAATATGCTAATCAGTTTGATTTGCCATTTTTATCATGGTCAATAAACTTCAGGATGATGAGTGTATTGTGGATTAAATCCAAACGCCATCTTTAGATGACGTTCCCAGTACTCCATGAGATGCAACAATCTTGGATGTTTTTTGTGCTGAGGTTGTATTTGCCTTATTGTGATGAAAAATTGCTGTTATATCACAGTCGTCTTGGAGCGTATCTTCCCCAGTGATGGAGGACGAGCTGCTCAAATGGAGCATTAAAAGCGTTGTGATTGCCTTTAGACAAGATCACTTACCGCTCAAGTGCTGCGACCTCCGCTGAATACATCATTCAAACCAATTCATTTACACGGCTCTTTCAATCCACACCAGCTCACTGTGAATATCTCAAAAATAAGACAAATGACATCCAGCAGCATTTTGTGTAAACAGAAAGCCAGCAAAAAATGCTTCAGTTTTGTGTTTGTTTTTTTTTTCATTTTATTTAATACAGTTTTATCGAAGTTTGGAATTTGAGTGCAAAATTATTTTAAAGGACATTTGCTCAGCAATGGATGCTCTGCAGTGAATGGGTGCCGTCAGAATGAGAGACCAAACAGCTGATAAAACCATCACAATAATCCACACCACTCCAGTCCATCAGTTAACGTCTGGAGAAGACAAAAGATGAAACAAATCCAGCATTAAGACATTTCTTATGTTTGGACTCTGATTCTGACGGCACCCATTCACTGCAGAGCATCCATTGGTGAGCAAGTTTCTTTTTCATTTCTCCAAAATTTCAGAAAATGTAAAAATGCATCATTATTTCAAATTTTGACATGACATTTACAAAGGAGTCTGGAGTGATACACGTATTTAGGTAGATTTTGAGTCACATTACCTTGAAAAATGAAAGTAATCCACAGTGTCCTCAGCAGCTCAGATGTTAGGAGAAAATGAAGACTCTTATATTCACTCTTACATGCAAACACAGAGCACCGGGATTGCTTGCGAGACATTGTTGATGTTACAGCTGCTCGATCATGAAGAACATGGGGGACAGCGTAACCGCTGAGGGCAGAAACTATAGCAACGCAGGGCTGTCAATCAACGCCGTGGCCCCGCACTCCGAAATGTGATGTCACACTGCGATGAGAATCAAAACGGCAGGCCTAGTGAGACTGACTTGGTTTAACCCTTTAAACTCCTCCTCGATAGATTTCAGGGGAGTCTCAGTTTGCAGGACCTCCCATACAGTGCAATACTACTGATATTTCTAGGTAAACCAAGCCATCTTCGCAAGAACCGGCTAACTATACTCTCCAGTTGGTAATGATTGAAATTGGGAACTCATATAGCAGCAGTGACCAGAGGATTCTTGGTAATATGCCGTGCTGGTAGACCCAAGCTTTAAATCGCCCTGGAAGGCCACTCCTGTTATAGGAGCAAGAGTGGTAGTAAAAACATGAAGGAAGTGGAGAGCAGAAGCAGCAGCGGAAGGAACTGAGGCACGGCTGCGACACAAAGTGCTGGTGGGAGCAGTTGCTAAGGGAAGATCTGGCCTTGGAAGCCTTGAAGTGCCACGTTTCGATAAAGCACAAGGGAGGGAGAGACGACAGCTTATTCAAGATGAAATCAGGGCAGTTGTGGAGGAGGAGAGAATGAGCAGAGCAGTAGCGATGAGACAGCAGGGTGCCTGGCCCAGATGGGAACAGGTGATGGAGCGAAATATTACATGGAATGATCTCTGGAGAATGGATTCACAGAGTATCAAATTTCTTATCAGAGCAGTCTATGACGTCTTTCCAAGTCCATCTAATTTGCACAGCTGGGGCCTAGAGGAACAACCGGTCTGCCCTCTTTGTGAGGAAACTGGCACACTCGAACATATCCTAAGTTGCTGTCTCTCTCGCTGACGGTCGTTATCGGTGGTGGCACGACCAGGTCCTCAGGACAATATCAGGATCCATCAGCAACACTCTTAACATCTGCCAGAGGACAGAGCCGAGCAAGAATGCCATTCACTTTGTCAAAGAGGGAGAAAGACCAACTAGAGAGCATCAAAAGGCAACTGGGTTACTCTTTACTACTCATGACTGGAGGATGGAAGTAGACCTGGGAAAGCAGCTGAGGTCTCCTCCTCACATCACAGAGACTACTTTGCGGCCTGACATTGTGCTGTGGTCAGACTCACTAAAGAACGCTCTGATGCTTGAGCTCATGGGAAGAGCGGATGGAGGAGGCCTTTGAGCGGAAAAGAGCAAAGTATGAGGAACCGAGGAACACTTGGCAAAGAAAAGGCTGGAAAGCCAAGTGTTGGCCCGTGGAGTTTGGGTGTCGGGACTTTGCAGGGCATACACTCGGAATAACAGGAGAGAGGTGAAGAAAGCGATTCACACCACGATAGACGCTGTTGAAAAAGCATCTAGATGGATTTGACTAAAGAGGGCAGATCCTTGGGTTGCTGTTAGGGCACAGGTCTGATCAACCCTGGTCGGGTCGCCTGGGTGAGGGTTTATGATATTCGAAAGACTCAAATTTAATTTTTTAGAAAAAGAAAAAGGACATATAAATCTGAAAAAATATGAAACAGCACTAACATTTATAGTACTAGTGATACTGGTAATAGTAATAGTTTAAATATTAGTCTTCTGTGATATAGGGTTATGATGAAGTCTATCTGTCACCGTTTGAATTAGTTACATGTGTTATATAGTTATCTGAAGGTTACCGCGGTACTTATACAGCTGTGGTTCAGCGCACCAGAGTAAAATGCCACATTACCATATTGATTAAAGGTGACGCTGCGGCCTGAAACTACACACATCAACATCACCGGCAGAGAATAAGCAAAGCTGCTCATGGTACAATATAAAACACCAAAAGAAGTTTTTGCACTGCACTTCATTTTAGATTTAGATATGCATGATGAAAATAAAAACTAGGATGAGCATTCATGTGCATGAGCTGCAAAAGAGATGCATGATGCACATAGAGAGCAATCAGACGTTTCTCATTGCATTTTATGTCTCATTGTGCCAAAAGTCACTGGCACACATTCAAACACTCTTCGTCTCAGTTTCACATCGACAGTGGCTTGTTTCCGGGAATCTGTCGGCTTTGTCATCTATTTGAGGGACTGTATTATTTTCTGTGGTATCAGCAGCATGAGACAGACACTCATAGACATGAGTTGTGTAAGATAAACAATACATGAAACTGTCACAGAATCTGTGCAAACACTGAAATCTGTCCAGTTCATAAACGCCGGATCCATCTTTTCTTTTTGCATCCTATATCATCATCTGAAAGCAATTCTAACTACAATATCATCAGATTTTATACCCAAATCCTTCACTGGATTATGGCCACCGAATAAGGGTCTCGATTTGGTTATCAAGTCACTGATTCAATAGAGAAGCCGTTTGCATTGACCTTTAAATGATTGATCTATTCATAAGATTCAGTCGTGGGTTCACCAGATGCTGCCTCTCGCTCTATATTTATATTCTTTATTCTTCTCACCATTTCTTAAGATCAAACTGATTCAGTGCTTTTCGTGATTCAGATAAACTTTGGTGTCCTGTTCTATAAAGCATTTGAAGCATTAGAAACACTGATTATATATAAACTTGCAATACTATTTTAACTTACACTATTGAGCATAAGTCAGAATTTTAAGGTTTTTCATAATTCAGATGTTTTTTAAAAGTCTCTTCTGCTCATCAAGGCTGCATTTATTTAATCAAAAATACAGTAAAAATTGTGAAATATTATTACAATTTAAAGTAGCTGTTTTCTATGTGAATATATAATAACATGCAATTTATTCCTGTAAACAATGCTGAATTTTCAGTATCATTACTCCAGTCTTCAGTGTCACATTTATTATTATTTGTATTCATCGAGGATGCATTAAATTGATTAAAAGTACCAGTAAAGACATTTATAATGTTACAAAAGATTTCTATTTCAAATAAATGCTGTTCTTTTGAACTTTCTATTCATCTGTGAATCCTGAAAAATAAAATGCATCAGTTTCCACAAAAATATTGTGCAGCACAACTGTTTTCAACATTGATAATAATCAGAAATGTTTCTTGAGCAGCAAATCAGCATATTATTATGATTTCTGAAGATCATGTGACACTGAAGACTGGAGTAATGATGCTGAAAATACAGCTTTGATCACAGAAATAAATTACATTTTAACAGATTATTACACAGAAAATAGATATATTAAATTGCAAAACTATTTCACAATTTTTACTGTATTTTTGATCAAATGCAGCCTTGGTGCGCAGAAGAGACTTTATTCAACACTACTTTTATTAAACAAAATCACATTAAATGTAACGTTTATTGCTAAAAATGGCAAACCCACACACTGTAAAATAAAGGTCAAATAAAGCATCTCATATAATACAGTTTGAGCTTCTAAGGTTGAGGATCATCATGTGAAATGAGTGCATTAGCACATCTTCCAGCTGCAAACGCTGAAGGTCTGTGTGCTCTGGGTGAGTTTCAGGCTTTATGAATTACACCAGGAACACGCTGGGTATGAATAGGCAATTAGAATACAAATCCGCACCTTTAATTACCTTCATCGTGGATCAGAGAGCCAAATTGCAGGACTGGAGCTGATGCACGACTCAGAAATGCAGCGACACACATTATAACTCTCACACAAACAGCCCTAAATCCTTCACGTTTATTAATCTCTGTATGCTAATCAAGTTCAGACGATGAAAGAGCAAGGTCGAGTTTACTACTCACAGATTTTGATTTACAATATCATTTTGGACTGCAAGACATGAACTTTAATTTGAAACGGCCATACGCTTGACATTTTATGACTTTGGGCAAAAACTAGTCATTATTTTTACATTCAAATGTCTATTTGTACTCTGAGATCAAGCTGCTATTGAGAAAAGCAACATGTTCAGGCCGTCAGGAGTCAGAATGAAGTTTGACTTGAATTTCATTACAATTGTTGCTTTTTTTTCTTTGGTTAGCCTATTTTTTTAGGATCATTAAAATGTTGTGTTATGACATTATTTTCAAGATCATTTCAACAGAGAATCATAGAGGTTATAAGAATATAGACCTAATTTTCTTCATGCAAAATATTGGTATATTTATTTAATTTAATTATTTTCATAATTGCCCTGCTGATTAAATAGTCTAAGCATCTAAACCCTTCCACAAAGATAATTATATAAAACTATAAATTAATTAATAATAATTTTCAGTATGCCTGTCACCATAAAATATTTAATTTATACATATTTATCCTGCTGATTAAAGTCTAAGCATCTAAACTAAACAAAGAATCGCAAAATATCATTTATTTTGATTGCCACTTCTAAAAAATTAAATAAAATTGTTAACATAATAACAATCTTCAATATGACTTTTACCATTGAATTTAATTATTTGCATAATTGCCCTGCTGATTAAATTGTCTAAGCATCTAAAGGAAATTATGATTTATTATTTTTGACATCGATTGTGATTGCCACTTTTAAAAAAAAGAAATCTTCAGTATGACTTTCATTATGGTATTTTTAATTTAATTATTTAATAATTGCCTTTGTTGATTGAATAGTATAAGCATCTAAACGCAACAAAGAATTGCAAAGTATGATTTATTAATTTTGGCATTGATTTGATTGCCACTTCCACAAAAATAATTGTAAAAAAAAAAAAAAAAAAAAAAAAAAAAAAATTTTAAAATTTTGATAACAAAAATAAAAATTATATATAAGAATTTACAGTGTATGCCTTTCATTGTGTTATATTTAATTTAACTATTTATATAACTGCCCTGCTGATTAAATAGCCTAAACATATAAACATCGAAAAATACAAAATGTGAAATTTTTCACTGCAATTTATTATTTTTCATTTATTACTTTTTAATAATAATAATCTATATTATGTCTTTTGCCATGGTATATTTATTTAATTTAATTATTTACACAATTTCTTAGCTGATAAAACAGTCTAAGCATCTAACCTAAACAAAGAATCCCCCCAAAAATTATTTATTATTTTTGGCATTGATTTTGATTGCCACTTCCACAAAAACTATTGCATAAAATTGTAAAAGAAAAAAAAAAACAAGTAAAAAAAAAAAAAATTAATAATCTACAGTATGCATTGATCATGGCATATTTAATTAATTGAATTATTTACATAATTGCATAGCTGATTAAATTGTCTAAGCATCTAAACTCAACAGAGAATCTCGACTACATCATCTTCAAGGCGTCTTCTGCTTGAAAGCCTCCGTCAGTGTAATCCAGCACATTTGAAGTCAAAATAAGAGACAAAGTCAGTATGACTAATAATTCCAGCACTTTCCTCATAAGAACACATGACAACTCGTCTCTGAAGTGTGACGCTGGAACTCAAATCGTGTCGGGCTTTAAGAAGCTCATGAATAAACATGAGGCATGTTTAATTATTGCCCCAATTTGAGAGTTCCGTCAGTCTGGGGAAGTTAATCTGCAGAGGAGGGGATTATGATATTATGATATTATACCTGCGTGATGATGAGACGCGGATCTGAAGCTGAGGCAGAAACACGTCAAACCAAAGTCTTTGATTGCTCGCTCCGAGGCTGAAGATGTCCAGATGTTTGTGTTCTCTGCTCATCTTATCAGACTGAATAAATAAGAGAGCATCACAACTGAGGTCAGATGAAGCTCTGGTGCTCGACTGTGAAACTGATTTAATGAGCTGTTGATGTGTGATGCATGCTGGACTTTTCACAGTTTCGGAGCTGAGAGCTTAGAAAAAAATCTGAGAAATTCTGTGAAAAGCATGTCAAAGCATTGCACATCTAGGCTAAATATTTAAGGCAAGACACTGCAGGTGAATAATGTAAAACTGCACCAAATATATACCAGCATACAAACCCATTTGACTGATTAAGTTTGAGAATTGCAAAAAAAATTGTGTTCCAAAATGTCATGTTTAAATATGCAAATGAGGCATTATCTCCTTAAATATGTACTGATTTGCATACATTTCCAGAGCAGAAAATTTCTAAATTCTTGTTTGATTTTGTTGACATATTAATGTTTTTACAGAGAGGATTTGGATTTCTCCTTTTATCACTCTATGAATCAGAAAATTGTGCAAGGCCATTTCCAGCACAGGATAAAAAAGGACAATAAACAATTGTGATTTTTGATTTTAAGATTAGGATATTTAATTTTTTTTTTATTTATTTTTTTTGCAATTCTGAGAAAATTTGTCAGAATTCCACTTTTCTGAGAAAAAAGTCAGAATTGTATAGGAGAAAACATTGCAATTACCTTTTATTTATTTTATTCTGTGGCAGAAACAGAAAAAAAAACAGAATTGAGAAATGTAAACTTAGCTGTAAATTGCAAGAAATAAACTGACAATTCTAAGAAAAAAGTGAGAAGTTTATTTCTTGCAATTCTTCTTTTTTTCTCTCAGTTCTGATTATGTAAGAAAAAAAGTTAATTGCAAGATTTAAAATCAGAATTGTGAGGAAAATGTGTTATTTTTTTGGTCCGTGGTGGAAACAAGCTTCCATTAAAAAATGGCAACAGACAAAAAAAAATATATATATATATTTTGACTATGTTTTTAGGAATAAACTGTTGTATAAATCAATGTGAATGTTATATGAACACGCCTCAGTAAAAATCTTCAGTATATATAGAGGAATAAAACTAAGTTTTGGTGTATGTAAGAGCTGCTGAGGAGGAGGAAAAACTTTTATATTCATTGGAATTAAAATCTACAGGCACAAATAGATAAAGTGCAATCAAACAAATGCTTAAAACTGTTTTGAGCATGTTTTTTTTCTTTCTGACACTAGTCTGAAACAACAAATAAAAAATAAAAAATTAAAAAGCCAAATAGTGCAAAATCTCAAAACTGACCAGTGTATGAAAAAACAATATGTATGCCTATTGCCTTAAAGGGATACTCCACCCCAAAATGAAAATGTTGTTGTTTTTCACTTACCCCCATGTCGTTCCGAACCCGTAAAAGCTTCGTTAGTCTTCAGAACACAATTGAAGATATTTTGGATGAAAACCGGGAGGCTGTCCCATTGACTGCCAAGTAAATTGCACTGTCAAGGTCCATAAAAGTATGAAAAGCATCGCCAGGATACTCCATCTGCCATCAGTGGTTCAATCATAATGCTATGAAGTGACGAGAATACTTTTTGTATGGAAATAAAACAAAAATAACGACTTTATTCAACAATTAGGCACCGTAACGTCTCCTCTGTGTCAGTGTAGCACCATTTTGGAGATTATCCCCTGGATGCAAAATGCATACACACTTCTGTATCAGCCGGGCCACAAGGGTTTTTTGCAATTTACTTGGCAGTCAATGGGACAGTCACAAGCCTCCCGGTTTTCATCCAAAATATCTTCAATTGTGTTCTGAAGACTAACGAAGCTTTTACGGGTTCGGAACGACATGGGGGTAAGTGAAAAACAACAACATATTCATTTTGGGGTGGAGTATCCCTTTAATAAAGAAAAACAATATTTTAATGCCATGGTGAATTGCAGTTCTGAGGGTTTTTCAGTGGTTTTCTGAATTCCCTGCAGGTTTGGTAACATTCAAACTGATGTGAAGAGTGTTTTGGGGGCTTTAGTTCAGTTCTGCTTGATCTCGTTGGACAGCGGTGTTTTTTTCTTTGCACTGCAGCCAAACAAAAGCGTTGTGAAAAGCTGCTTGTCTTCAAATAAACAGGCTTTGGAGCGCGTCCTGCGTTCTTCATCTCATACCATACATCAAGTGATGCTCTGAGCCTGAAGTTCTGCTGGTAAATCTAAAGAGACACATACTTCAGAAAACATCAGCTGCAGGTGAAACTCACCTGATGACACCAGCGTACCGCGGTACAAACCCAAAAACACCGTCTGAAAGAGACCTGCGGTGCAGGAGGAGGACATCCAACCAAGTGTGCAAGCTGTTTGAAAAAACATGATAAATATGATTATAAATATGAACAAAATGTATGATAATATGACACATTTGTTTACATTGATAAATATATGGTTTGGTGGATATTGCATATTGCACATTTCTCAAGCCAGTTCTCTGAAAATCACTAGATATGTTCAATTCGGGGTTTTTTTCATTTTCATTTTATTCAGAATTTTGATAGTTTAGTTGTGTTTTTTGGAGGGTTCTTTTTTTATTATTATTATTATTCTATTTTTGTTTTTAATCTTTTTAAATTATGCAGCTATTCTTATAAATGTTTGTATACATAGTACAGTTAAACTAAACGAAAATGGAAAATGTTGCTTTAGCAACTAGCTGAAATGAAATAAGTGTAAGTTTAATTTAAAAAATATCTTTTTTCTTTTTTTTTCTTTTAGTTTTTATAAATGTTTTATTTCAGATTTAGTTTTAGTTATTTTAGTAAATCAGTTAAACGAGATGAAAATATAAAATATTGCCTTGGAAACTATATTAACTAAAATAAGTTTTATTTTTTTATATATATATATATATATATATATACACACACACACGATCAGACGATCAGGCTGTGAAAAATGACAAAAAAATGTAATTATTATATTTATATCACAGATAACAACTCAACATGCAACATATTGAAGTGATTTGACAACAATATTGAATCCACTGTTCATTATAATTAGTGCTGTCAAACGATTAATCACGATTAATCACATCCAAAATAAAAGTTTTTGTTTGCATAATATATGTGTGTGTTCTGTGTATATTTATTATGTATATATAAATACACACACATACAGTATATATTTTGAAAATATTTACAGGTCTATATTATATTCATATAATTTATATTTTTTTAAATATATAGTTAATATATAATCATAACAGATTTTTCTGAAATACTGTATATACATGCATGTGTGTGTGTGTTTATATATACATAATATATGTATGTGTGCTGTGTATATTTATTATGTAAACAAAAACTTTTATTTTGGATGTGATTAATTGCGATTAATCGTTTGACAGCACTAGTTATAACATACTGCATGTGGCTGGATGCAAATGATTTTTGGTGAAAAAAGGTAATTTAATTTGCACCGAGTTGTTCTCTGTAATTCTGCAGCTATTTCATCTATTGTTTATTAGACCAGCGACTCGATGAATCCAGAGACACACAAGTGTGTGACACGATAAAGGCTTGTCAGTGACATTTCACATTTAATTGACTGTAATTGTCTTTCCTTGTACCTGCAGCACATTAACAGAGACATCAGCTGAACCTGTCAGCACACAAAACACAGTCACCGTCTCATTAAGAGACCTTGTGAACTCCAGACTCCACCACGGCCTGTGTGAACCTACACAGATAACACCTTCTGCTTTATATGACAACTATAGTACATCAGTGTCAGGACAGGTCTGTGTTCACACGGCAGGAGACAAACTTCTGTCATCATTTACTCTCCAAACCCGCGTGACGCTCTTTAAGATGCACACGAGATGTTAGGCACGGTATTCATGCTGCTCTTTTCCATGAAACAAATGTGACGCACCCTGAAAACTTCAGAAATGACAAAAAACACTGATATCATGGCGCTCGCAACGCCAAGGTCATGGGTTTGATTCCCAGTGAATGCATGAAGTGATATAATACCTTGAAAACAGTGTAAATTGCTTTGGATAAAAGTGTCTGCCAAATGCATGAATGCAAAAGTAGTTTTTGTAGTAGTTTCTTTGTCTATATTTAGGTTTTTAAGTTTTTTTATGATTAATGTTTATTTTATTTGTAATATGCATTACATATAGGCCTATAAATGCATATGTATACTAAAAAAATTTAACTAGCCAGGTTGCATTAAAATCTGTTAATTAAAATTTAAAATTTGAGTTAAAAGAAACTTGTTTTAACTTTGTGTTTTGTTGTCATAACTTTAGATGAAACATTGTATATAAACTTATTATAACTTATTTTTTTACAGTGTATCCAAATATAAGTTCACTTACCTTTAAACATAACTATAAATTCATAATTTTAAGTTAATTGCATATAGTTTATTACAAGTATCCAAGAAATTTCCATGCACTGTAAAAAAAACAAAAAATACCATGTTATTTTTTTACCATAGAGTTTAGTGTTTTTATGCATTTGTCAATTTTTCAATAATAAATTCAAATAAATTCTCATATTTCTTATTTATATGGTATCATTCTTACTGAGGGGGGAACTGCACGTGTGTGTGTGTGTGTGTGTGTGTGTGTGTGTGTGTGTGTGTGTGTGTGTGTGTGTGTGTGTGTGTGTGTGTGTGTGTGTGTGTGTGTGTGTGTGTGTGTGTGTGTGTGTGTGTGTGTGTGTGTGTGTGTGTGTGTGTGTGTGTGTGTGTGTGTGTGTGTGTGTGTGTGTGTGTGTGTGTGTGTGTGTGTGTGGGCGGGTTTATGTGGTTTATGAGGACACAAATTTGTATAATAACATGGGTATGACAGAGGTATTACAATTTAAAGGTGGTTTATGAGGACACTGCCTATGTCCCCGTAATTCAAAAGGCTTAAAAAACATACTAAATGGTGTTTTTTTGAAAATCTATAAATGCACACAGTCTCCTGTGAGGGCTAAGTTTAGGTGTAGGGTTGGTGTAGGGCAATAGCACACACAGTTTGTTCAGTATAAAAACCATTACGCCTATGGAGAGTCCCCGTAAACCACAAAAACCAACGTGTGTGTGTGTGTGTGTGTGTGTGTGTGTGTGTGTGTGTGTGTGTGTGTGTGTGTGTGTGTGTGATATTTGTGGAAACAACATTGTTAAAAAAAAACTGGAGGAAGTCTTTTAATACATTTTGATAGTTTTTAGTGAACCAATTAATTACATGAATATACTTATCCAAGTAGGCTATATAGCAAACAAGCTAATATTGTTTTGGTCAGTTTTGTTGTTCTTATTTAAATAAATATAGGTTTGTATTTCATATACATTTACATTTGGAATCCGGACTCGGGCCAGTACCGGCTAATTGTATAATCTATGCTGGTGTGATTGTGGCCCGATGTGTGCAGAGTTGGATAAATAACAGAAGTGATCAGAACCTGAAGCGACTCATTCAAATGCATTGTGTAATTATGTGAGTTATGTTTCCCTTCTCCAGTGAACTTCAGAGTTGTGACCATAGATGCTAAATTTGTTCCTCTTGATCAAATGGTAAGGCCTGATCTGCTTCTAATCTTTCAGTGACTTTATTACTGTCTTTACAGTACAGTCTAGTGGAGGTGGAGGTGAGAACTTGTTGTGGACCAAGTCTTTGGATAGATTTAGGGTAAATCCCATTTCTCTGTCTTACCCCTTCCACTTCGTCTTACCCCTAGTCCTTGTCCCTCAAAACCGAGTGGTAAGCGCTAGGGGTGAAAACATACCCCTATGAAATGAGACACCACTTGGTTACGGTTACGTCATCGTACATCGTCGCTAGCTGGCTGCTACGTCACCAGAGGCGACAAGTGTTGATCACAAACTTCCAAGATGCCGTCTGCAAGTGTGTGTATGTCGATTGCGTGGGTTTTATTAGTGATGTTTTTGCGATTGTTGTGCAAATCAGCGATGTAAAGCGTAGCAAACTAGCGATTTTTTAAAACGTTTCAATTAAGAACATGGTTGCAAATATACAGTGGGTATGGAAAGTATTCAGACCCCCTTACATTTTTCACTCTTTGTTATATTGCAGCCATTTGCTAAAATCATTTAAGTTCATTTTTTTTCCTCATTAATGTACACACAGCACCCCATATTGACAGAAAAACACAGAATTGTTGACATTTTTGCAGATTTATTAAAAAAGAAAAACTGAAATATCACATGGTCCTAAGTATTCAGACCCTTTGCTGTGACACTCATATATTTAACTCAGGTGCTGTCCATTTCTTCTGATCATCCTTGAGATGGTTCTACACCTTCATTTGAGTCCAGCTGTGTTTGATTATACTGATTGGACTTGATTAGGAAAGCCACACACCTGTCTATATAAGACCTTACAGCTCACAGTGCATGTCAGAGCAAATGAGAATCATGAGGTCAAAGGAACTGCCTGAAGAGCTCAGAGACAGAATTGTGGCAAGGCACAGATCTGGCCAAGGTTACAAAAAAATTTCTGCTGCACTTAAGGTTCCTAAGAGCACAGTGGCCTCCATAATCCTTAAATGGAAGACGTTTGGGACGACCAGAACCCTTCCTAGAGCTGGCCGTCCGGCCAAACTGAGCTATCGGGGGAGAAGAGCCTTGGTGAGAGAGGTAAAGAAGAACCCAAAGATCACTGTGGCTGAGCTCCAGAGATGCATTCGGGAGATGGGAGAAAGTTGTAGAAAGTCAACCATCACTGCAGCCCTCCACCAGTCGGGGCTTTATGGCAGAGTGGCCTGACACATGAAAAGCCCACATGGAGTTTGCTAAAAAACACCTGAAGGACTCCCAAGATGGTGACAAATAAGATTCTCTGGTCTGATGAGACCAAGATAGAACTTTTTGGCCTTAATTCTAAGCGTATGTGTGGAGAAAACCAGGCACTGCTCATCACCTGTCCAATACAGTCCCAACAGTGAAGCATGGTGGTGGCAGCATCATGCTGTGGGGGTGTTTTTCAGCTGCAGGGACAGGACGACTGGTTGCAATCGAGGGAAAGATGAATGCGGCCAAGTACAGGGATATCCTGGACGAAAACCTTCTCCAGAGTGCTCAGGACCTCAGACTGGGCCGAAGGTTTACCTTCCAACAAGACAATGACCCTAAGCACACAGCTAAAATAACGAAGGAGTGGCTTCACAACAACTCAGTGACTGTTCTTGAATGGCCTAGCCAGAGCCCTGACTTAAACCCAATTGAGCATCTCTGGAGAAACCTAAAAATGGCTGTCCACCAACGTTTACCATCCAACCTGACAGAACTGGAGAGGATCTGCAAGGAGGAATGGCAGAGGATCCCCAAATAAACTTGTTGCATCTTTCCCAAAAAGACTCATGGCTGTATTAAATCAAAAGGGTGCTTCTACTAAATACTGAGCAAAGGGTCTGAATACTTAGGACCATGTGATATTTCAGTTTTTCTTTTTTAATAAATCTGCAAAAATGTCAACAATTCTGTGTTTTTCTGTCAATATGGGGTGCTGTGTGTACATTAATGAGGAAAAAAAATGAACTTAAATGATTTTAGCAAATGGCTGCAATATAACAAAGAGTGAAAAATTTAAGGGGGTCTGAATACTTTCCGTACCCACTGTATATGTACAGGACTGTGCAGAGCACAAAACAAGACTGTCGTAATTTTTAAATCAATTATTTAAGCCGAAAATGGGACTCTCTGGATGATCTGGCCGACATTGTTGCCGGTTGCGCAGTGTCTTCTGGGTACCCCTTGGTTTCAAGTAAGCTCGCGAAAATGCTTGGTTTTAAGGGGCATCTACCACTTCCCCTTAGCCCTACCCCTCGATCAAAACCAGAATTGGGACAGCCCTTACTCTCACGTGAACGCGCAAAACTAAGGGGAAGGGGTTCACCCTTAACACTGGTTTACTTCTGCATGCTCTTTGTGTTTTTACTTTTGGCTTGCAAACTGCAAATTTGAAAATAACTTGCAAGATTAATTTCTTGTTAATGTGAATGTCACTGAGGAGAGAACAGGTGAGTTGTTGGCTGATTTAAAAGCTTTATTCTAAAATGTGTTTTATATTAAATCAGTATCACTAAGGTTGGCAAAGTTGATATTTTAAAGCTGCTAGTTGTGATTAAACCAACTTTTTTTTTTTTTATTGGTCAAATGCGACAAAAACAGGGGAAATGGACAGTTAGGAAAGTACATTGATTTTGATTTTCCTTTCAATTATAACCTTCAGTTTATACAAAATACTGTTGTTTTGCTGGAAAATTTTAAGGAGGCCTTTCTGAAAGAAATGTATAGTTACTAAAATGCATATATTCTGCTAGTGTGGCAGTAACCACTACAAATCAAACCGTTTTGAGTCAAACGGTAGCGATATAAGAGCATTTAGATTTGGTTTGGAGTTCTGCTTTCAAAACCTCAAAAAGCTCAAAGCACGAAGTTAAAGGACAGCCACCTTGAATACATTTTAGCCATTTTATAAGCATCAAGTCACGCAGGACAAATGTGACCCTGGACCACAAAACCAGTCTTAAATGTACATTTTTGGAAGTTGATTTATACATCTAAAATCTGAATAAATAAGCTTTCCACTGATGTATGGTTTGTTAGGATATGACTATATTTGGCTGAATCTGAGGGTAAAAAAAAAAAAATCAATAGAGAAAATTGCCTTTAAAATTATCCAAATAAAGTTCTTAGCAATGCATATTACTAATCAAAAATGAGGTTGACATTTACGGTAGGAAATTTACAAAACATCTTCATGGAACATGATTGTCACTTAATAGCCTAATGATTTTTGGCATAAAAGAAAAATGGATAATTTTGACCCATACAATGTATTGTTTACTATTGATACAAATATACCTGTGTTACTTATGACTGCTTTTGTGCTCCAGGGACACAAATAGAAACTCAAATATTGCAAAGGTTTGGAATTTCCTGCCCAAACACTCGTCAGATCAGGAACAAAAAAGGCATCAGACTGATTGTATATAAAAGCGGTTTTATTAAGTCATGCGCCCTGCAGCCAGAACTGAATCTAATCATGGACAGGGAGATGTGTATGTAGTCTCAAATGAATCACCTGAAAGATTCAAAGAAAACGAGTTGATCATGTTCAACAGAATTCAGCCAGAGCAAAGCACGATCAGGACGATGAAAGCATACTTGGTTGATAGTAGTCATAAACTTTGATCACCGCTGACTTGAGATTCTTGCAATCAAAACGCCGTTTCAGCTGCACATTGTAACTCATGGGGACGCCTTTGGGAACCTGCGAGACAGAAAGGATGAACAGCAGCACACAAGAGGGTAGTTTGTGAATATGTCCAGTGTGCACAGTCTCACCTCTTTCAGATACACCAGGACATGATCATCTATGGTATCAACCCGCTCCACTAGAGGCGCGAATGTATTTGGTGTAAATCCAAGCTGAGAGGAAAATATCATTGTTTAGCTACACAATTACATGGAGCCTCAAACACCTCGGGATTTTCCCAAATCATCTTAACGCATACGAACCGGTGACGTATCTGCCACAAAACCTGACAGGAGCTTAATGTCCACTATAACCATGTTAGTGCTCGACTTTGGGCCATCGTATCTGAATTGCATGGTAATAACGAGGTTTAGTCGTTAAGAAAGCAGCTTCCCTTTGTAAGAGTTAAACATGAGCTGGTTTCAAGACAAAGCTGTTCTTACTTCACAGTGAACCTAAACATGAGATTGGCTTCAAGCGGTTGGCAGTCTCCAGTCACCTTCACTTCGACACTCAATGTCCTGGCTACTTTAACAGGTGTTGGGATGTTGTAGAAACACGCAACCTATATATAGTACGAAAAGAAAACAGAATTAGGCCATGCACCACAGAAACAGCAAGTATAGGTTTACATGGACAACGATAATTCAGATTTTAACACGATTAAGACAATACTCCGGTTAAGAATCTACCATGTAAACAGACTTTTGATTACCTTAATCTGGCTAAAGTCATACTCAAGGTAAGCACAAATCTAATCAAGACATTTAGTCGCATTATTGAAGTGCAGTATAGACATGCACTGCAAAAAAAATCTTAGATATTTTGGCTGAAAAAAAAAAAATCAAAAAATTCTTAAAATCAAGAAGGATTTTCTAGACATGTAAAAATTGTCTTGTTTTCAGGAACAACAAGTGAAACATTATTTTGTTTGTTTTCAAGCAAAAACTCAACTACCAATGGGATAAGCAAAATAATCTCGTTTCGTTTGAAATAAAACAATTTTGCTTGTTCAAAGCAACAAAAATAAATAAATAATAATAACATCAATTTTTACTCGTCTAGAAAATCCTGCTTGATTTTAAGAATTTTGGCTGGAAACGAGAAAAAAATTCCAAGTAAGAAAAGCATTTTTTGCAGTGTGTACACCTTAAAATCACCAATATTGTCGTGTAGGACTTTGCTGTGTGTATCCCATCACAAAATGCGGCAGTGGACGGCAAACAAAAGAGCAAGGCTTCAACGTTGTCGTCTGTTTGCACGTATAGCATGACAAATTAACCACACTTGAAGCTTTCAGTAAATTAAAAATGAAACACCTAAAACTGTATATGGCATCATAACGAACACTATTTATACATGAAATCCTGGAAGGGACGTTAGATGGCGTCGTGCGCGGACATAATGACGTGAGACATTAATCGATCCATGGGTCGATCCAATATTCTAAAAGCAACTCATGTAAACACCTTAATCATAATATTGTCTTATTCAGAATAAGGTAAACCATTAGATTACTGATGTCCATGTAAATGTAGTCAGTGAGGGTGAAGATACAGACCTGCACAGACACACAATTGGATCCGGTTGCTCTAACACTATATTTGCCTGGAACATTCTTCAGTGGCTTCTCCTGATACAGCAGCCTGTTTTCCTGATTCACATCAAAGCTATACGAGTCTCCTCCGGCCACTGAGGACTGTACGGCAACAACGCTGGAGGCCTCCACGCTGAACACTTCAGTGGAGTACAGAGACAGAGCCTGAAGAGCCACCACAGTGTCCTAAGATACAAGCACTAGATTAAAAACTCCACTCAGATATGGATGATTGCACTCATTTCTGGTGGTCAGAGTCACCTGGGTGGAGGAAAAGCCTCCGCTGGGATTCTGCTGGGTCACGAGCCAGTTGATAATGCGTTTAGCGTAGCCCAGATTAGCCATCGTGAGAGGCTGTACAGAGAGAACCGCTAGCAGCACATAAGAGCTGATCTCCACCGCCAGAGTACCACCAGATGAAGTCTGAGACCAATGGAGCATAGTGTCTTAAGAAGAGACAGAGGAGAGAAAACTGATGCCAAAGATCCTGATGAACAAAGGCAAGGCAAGTTTATTTATATAGCACATTTCATACACAATGGTAATTAAAAGTGCTTTACATAAGTAAAATAAAAAGTAATCACAATAAAAGGAATTTAAAATATTTTAAAACGGTTAAAAAATAGAAAATTATACATAATACAGTGCAATCTGTTGGGACGTAGCACAGTGCTCATTCAACAAATGCACAGCTAAACATGAGTTTTGAGTCTGGATTTAAATGTGGCTAATGTTTTAGCACATCTGATCTCTTCTGGAAGCTGGTTCCAGCTGCGGGCGGCATAATAGCTAAAAGCAGACTCCTCTTGTTTTGTGTGGACCCTTGGTATTTCTAACTGACTCGATCCTAATGATCTGAGTGGTCTGTTAGGTTTATATTCAGTGAGCATATCTGCAATGTATTTAGGTCCTAGGCCATTGATCGATTTATAAACGAGTAAAAGTATTTTGGCTTCCAGTTACATTTAGGATTGATTTTGGTGTAAGGACCTGAGGACTGGTGTGATATGCTCAGATTTTCTGGTTCTAGTCAGAATCATGGCAGCAGTGTTCTGGATGAGCTGCAGCTGTCTAGTGTCTTCTTGGGAAGGAGACCATTACAATAATCCACCCTGCTGGTGATAAAGGCATGAACAAGTTTCTTGACTGGAAATAAAACATCTAATTCTTGCAATGTTTTGAGATGATAGTAAGCTGATTTAGTTACTGCTTTGACATGACTACTAAAACTAAGGTCTGTCTCCAGAATCACACCAAGATTCTTGACTTGATTTTTAGTCATTTCATCCCTAGAGTCAAGGTATGCATTCACCTTGAGAACTTCATCTTTGTTTCCAAATGCAATGACTTCAGTTTTCTCCTCATTTAACTGAAGAAAGTTCTGGCACATCCAACTGTTAATTTCATCAATGCACTGGTAGAGGGAGTCAATGTCTCAAACAGTAGTCTGTTAAAATCCCACCTTCAGAAATGGCACGGTTGTCCAAGATAGTAAACCGCTGTGCTCGAGTATTGGTCTCTCCAACCAAACTGAAGGTGTAGGCAAGCAGAGCCGTGGCGTAAGTGTTTCCCAGGTTCCCAACGACAGGCCTCAAGCAAGACAGAGCATTGGTGATGACTGGATCCTGGAGAGAGAAAACAGATAAAATATCAAATAACTGCCAGAACAGGAATGTCATCTGCAAAGAGCTCATATGCATGTGCTGGAGAGGTTTTTACCGTAACGGGGACGCCAACTTCAAGCAGTGATGCAACAACGTAGGCGGTCATGGTCACGCCGTCACCAACTCCACCCTAAAACACAAAAGCACATTGATATAGATGAACAGCTTCAGGCCTCAAGTCTAGTTTTGGTTTACCTTCATGTCGTTGTGGTACAGAGTTCCCTGTTGCACGAAACAGCCGTCTGAACCCTGCTTGCTCATCAACCAGTCCTTTGCACTCTGAAGGACATTCGGATCAATGAAGATGAACCGTCTCGCTAGGGCAAAAGACCTCATGACGAAGGTGGTCAACCTGGCCGTGGAGAAGTTGACAAACTGAACATACAAAACCACTGGTGCTACAACAGCAGTGTTAATTTCATCAACGACGAAAAATGTTAGTCTGTGACTAAGACAAGATGTTGACGAGCTAAAACTAATCTCATAATAAAAGCAATGACAAAATTTAAATGTAAACAATGGTAAAATTATTTGTGCTACAAACCAGTGAGTTAATAATTAAGATAATACATTAAAATAATATCGTAAGAGACAAATTCTCAATATCGAGCAACAAAACGAACTGTTTTGTACAGTTAAGAATAGCTGGACGCGGATGAGACCGGAAGCTAAACCATAGAATTTACAAATGGACACGCGCCCATTTTTACAGCTAGAAAAAGATGGATAGGCCAAGTTAACTCTTGTCTTTCAAAATGTGCGTCCCTGTCATTGGATCATAAGGGGCGTTTGCATATCTAGTCTCAGTATGGCCGCCACAGTGGACAGATAAGCTACCAAAAAGTAAACTAGCGATCTGAAACAATGGCCTCAGCACCCGAAGGGTTAGGGACTGAGTGACCAGACGTCCCATTTTTCCCAGGAGTCACAATTCATTGTTAAATAAATGTATGCATGTTAAGTGAACCTACTGTATCTGAAAAATGAGTTTAATTGGTATCTCTACCCAAAAATGAAAATGTATAATTTATTCCAGTTTTTCCCAAATTCAATCCTTGATTCAATTTCTCATAAGCTTAATTGATTTGGTCTAAAGAGAATAATTAATGACTATAAAGATACCTACCAAAATAAATGTTGGTAACTGCAGTTTGACTAAAAGTAATGACTAAAAGTTGACAAATGCAATGACTTTGTCAACTAAAACTATGAAAGACTCATAAAATGTGACTAAGACTTAAGCATTTTCGTCTCAAGATAAAGACTACATCAAAAATGAACACTGCACAACAGATTTTACACAAGACTAGAACAGCAGCACATAACGCACCATGTGTTTGATTCATCATATCCAAACGTGCTGAATGAACCGTCACGGTGTCTGTAGTTCAGTAGTCCTTGGTATCCTGATTAGGTCAAAAGTCACATGAAAATTGGTCAAGAAGGGTGGTAGACAGTCAGACATGTTTTAACGGGAAGGACTAAACCCTGCTTGAAATTAAGTCTCCTACGAATTTAATACGGATCTGCTCATCCATACCGCTCTGAAGGTAACTGGTGGCGGTCAGTCGGATGGCTGCGGTGAGTTGTCCGGTGAAATATTGGGAGCAAAATGAATCATTCTCTGCTCTCCGCAGCCAGTTGGCATCTGTAATAATTTATCCAGATTCTTCAGTGCATGACCTATTAAGTCCCCTATGATAGGTTAAGCATTTTAAAAAAAAAAAAAAATCCATCAGAAACAAAGTTGTCCTGCCAAACACCACATGCCAGCTTTTACTCAATGAACTGCTTTACCAATGACTGAAACTGAGCATCTGGCTGATCCCTGGATCACATTTGTTGGAAAAGTCAGAGTCACATCTTCAAAAACGATGCTTCCTGTGGACAGAACAGAATTGATCAGCACCGAGTACTAAGCTAATGTACAGCCATACAAGAAGAATGTATTTGGGAATCATTGAGTGCAAACAAACCCTTTGGACACAGTAACCAACTCTGGGTGAAGATCCTTTCAACTCCTTCAGACTTCAAAATGCAATAAAATGCACCACATTTAGTAAAGCAGCATGAGCTCTACGATCAAACTCCAGGAGGCTGGTTAACACACTAACCAGAACAAGTAGACTTCGAGTGACTTTATCAATGCGTCCTCTCTCCAGCACTAATTTAAACATAAATGATCATTTTTTGGTAAGCTATCCCTTTAAAGGAGCATTTTTTTGTATTAATCAAATCGTTTTATTTTAATCTGCGGTCACTTTGGAGTTATATTTCAAAATATGTTGAATTTTGTGATTCTGTTTTACACACAGAATTTTAGCTTTATGAAATATGACAAATAACATTTTGAAACACCGTCAGGACTGTTCCTCTATGTTCACCTGTTGAATACGAGATCAGATGCTGTTTGAAGAATATTCAGAGGTCTGATATTGACCGCTTCTCGAGGCCTGCGGCTTTCATCTGTTCTTTCCTGCGGCCCGATGCTTTGCTGTTTGTCACGAGGAGGCAGCGACATGAACGAGGTTTACAGACCGCCTGCGGATGATGTTGAAGGGGTCGTGAGGAATCAAACGGCTCTTTCCCACAGGACCACAGCTGGAGCTCTGAGAGCGGCGGATGAGTTACTGAGAACAAAAATCGAGTCCGGTGGGAGACGAGGTGAAGAGCCTGCATTCACATCAAACAGGCTCCTGAGATTCTGTGATAGTGGCGTGACGTCGCTGCTTTGAACTTCATCTTCCTCAAACCCTTCATTAATTAAGTCCAGTGGGCTGCGGAGTCAAAAAAGATGAATGTAATGTGGAGGCCAAATGGATCCTGAAAAATGAAGTGTTATGAGGGTCAAATTCAGCCTCCAGAGCATCTCTACCAATCCCTTTTCAAATTCACCATTAGTAAACATATACGTATTAGAGGAATAGTACAGCCGTAAAATGAAAATTAGCTGGACATGTGCTCACCCTCAGGCCATCCAAGATTAGGATGAGTTTGTTTCTTCATCAGGTTTGTAGAAATGTGTCTCTGCATCAGTGTCTCAGCAATGGATGCTCTGCAGTGAATGGGTGCCGTCAGAATGAGAGTCTGATAAAAACATCACAATAATCCACAGCACTCCAGTCCATCAGTTAACATCTGGAGAAGACAAAAGATGAAACAAATCCAGCATTAAGACGTTTTTAACTCAAATACGAGTCCATAATTCTAGTTAACAAAAATATGTTCATTTTCTGAATGTTCTCTGAATGTTCAAAACATGCAGTTTTTTAAATGTTTTAAAAATCAGATGAATCTTGGTTATGCAAATGTCAAGGAAACGTTAAATTGTATCATTTTTCAAACTTTACATGGAAACGTTACTTTTGAATTTTCTCTGAACGTTCTGAAACAAGTGTAACATTCAAAACATTTCTGAAAAAAATATTCTATGAACAATGTTTAAATAACGTTTTTTTTGTGCTAACATTTTGAAAAAAAAAAGCAAATGACTTTGAATGAATGTTTCATTAACGTTACTGGAGGAACGTTTGTTTATAACGTTGAGAGAACGTTCTGAGAACATTCCCTTTAGCTGATAATCCATAATAACTCTTCCTCCAGTGATAAAGTGTTCTGGTCTGAATCAGGAGAGAAATCTGCATCAGATCAAAACAGCTCTAAACAAATATGTGGCTGGATGTTGATGTGAGAGACGACAGGAGATGGACTTTTTCACTGGAGGAAGTGTTATTATGGATTATGGACTCATATTTTAGTTAAAAACATTTTTATGATCGATTTGTTTCAGCTTTTGTCTTCTCCAGATGTTAACTGATGGTGTAACAGAGTGACAGAAGCGTGAGGCATGCAGATCCATCTGCAGAGCTTTATTAACTGGCGTGGTCATGAAACAAGCATTGGTCGATACACAGCAAACAGACATAGATGAGGCAAGACAGAGTAATCCTAGGACAAGCGTGGGTCTTCGATCTGCGAACAGTATCTAACAGGGCAAGGCAAAGAGAGATAATCCAGGTACGCGAGCAATAATCCAGGCAGGGGCAAACACAATCCAAAACAGCAAGGCAAAGGTTAAACCAAGATACACAGGCTAGAATGAAAACAGGCAAGGCAAGACTATGACTATGAAAACTATGATAGGCTCCGTAAGGTAGCTATCAGCTAGGGTAGCGATATGTGCTTACAATACTCGGCGATCAGAATGAGGAAGTCCATGGCTTAAGTAAGGCGTGTGATAGGAATCAGCTGTGTAATCAGTGCTTTCAGCTGTGTGTGTGTGTGTGTGTGTGTGTGTCATCAGTGCAATGGATGATGGGAACTGTAGTCCGGGGGGGAAGTGCAACAGTAGTGTAGTGCAAGAGTCCATGTGATGAGTGGGTGACCTCTGGTGGTGAGTGAACGGAAGTTCATAAACCGGATTCGTGACAGATGGACTGGAGTGGTGTGGATTATTGTGATGTTTTTATCAGCTGTTTGGACTCTCAATCTGACGGCACCCATTCACTGCAGAGCATCCATTGCTGAGACACTGATGCAGAGACACATTTCTACAAACCTGATGAAGAAACAAACTCATCCTGATCTCTGATGACCTGAGGGTGAGCACATATTCAGAAAATGTTCATTTTTGGGTGAACTATTTCTTTAACCAGCATGAAATTACTGTGTTAACTATTGGAAATGTTTTAGAAAAGATGCATCAGCTACAACGTCAGCATAAATACTGCAGCTGTTTGGTTATTAGTTTACATTCACCAACAGCTTGTGTGGTAAACATCTGAAGAAGGGAAAAGAAAGTCATTTCAGGGGAGAATGATCAGTGTTTTTCTTTAGAATAAGACCAGGAACATGCATTAAAGTAAATATAGTCGATGTTAATTTCATCTGACATTAATAGCACAAAAGAAACAATGGCTTCAGTCGATACCAATTTCAATACAACAGCAAAAGCTTGACCTGCGAGCTCTTCTGAATGAACTAAACATTGTTTCTAGTGTAATTATTCGAGGCAAGAAGAAACAACTTCCAAACAACAGAAAAAAAGTGTTTTTCAGGTCTAACGGCAACAAGTGTTAACATTCATAAACTGAAAAAACAAAAACACTGAAGCAATTAAATGACTGCCATTCCTCGGTGTATGATTATTAATTATTATTCATTCTGAATTTGCTGCTGTTGGAGTTTGACTGAGAAGCTGTAATTAAAATGAGCCGTACAGTCTGTTTCTTCAGGCCAAACGTTGTGTTCATGTTGGATTGTAGATTATTACAGATACTGAAGCAATTCAGACAAAATCAATGAGCCATTTTCTCTTTTTACATATTAATATTAATAATTAATAATTCAGCATCAGCATCATGAGATCTAATGCACAGATATTTTATGCATTCTTTTATGACATAACTGACTATGTTTACATTAATTCATGAGCAATATGAGCATTTAAAACAGGATTTAGTAGCTACTGCGCTTCAGTAAGAATATATTCAATAATAAAAACTGATCTAACGGTAAATGAGGAAACAACAGACCTGTTTACTGCACATGTTTCACTACGGTTATGATGATAGTTATGTTATTAGTACAGGGATGTTAATTAAATATGAGAGAATATTGAAATGGAATATGCAGCAGCATAAATCACAAAACAATAAACGCTGTGCATGCAGTGATCTAATCAATAAACAATATCCAGCGCTTTCATTAATGTCGTTTCACAACGTCGTCAGCTGCTTTATGATTAACAGGGTTTCTGCTGAATTTTAAAATCAAATTTAAGACTTTTTAAGACCTGCACCATAATCAAACCCATACAATCTCAAAAGAAATCATGGTATTACTAATTAATTTACTTAATTAAACAGGCTGCGGCACATTCAACTGCAAAACAGGATAACTGCATGTTTAAATACTCAACACGTTTCATTTCATATTTACTGAAACTGGTTTGTTTTCATATATCAAAGTAGGTCTATTGATATTGGATTTTGCTGATTTGATCATGTGTTTAAAGAAAGGCAATAAAAATATTATTGAGCCAATAAGAATCAAATCTATATACTGAATGTGTTAATTAAATAATATTCTTAGTGTTTTCTTCTGTGATGGGCGGTTCGGAGAGAAAATACAAGAGTTTACATTGATTTAAATGTCAGATACTGTTTATTGTGTGATCAAAATATCAATAATAGCCAGGAAACAAAATGCATAATGAGGGACTTTTAAACATAAACAAGCTCGAAATACACCGGGACTCTTATTTTGAAATGTCCACACTTTACTACTTCCAGCTGCTCATTCTAAAAGATGAGAGAAATATGGGAACTAAACTACCACTAATGACCAAAAAAGACAATTTTATGCATAATAATGCAGGACTTTTAATTATAAGCAAGCCCGAAATACACCAGGACTCTTATTTTGAAATGTCCACACTTTACTACTTCCAGTTGCTCATTCTAAAAGATGAGAGAAATATGGGAACTAAAATACCACTAATGACCAAAAAAGACCATTTTCTGTACAATGAAGGACTTTTAATCATAATCAAGCCCAAAATACACCAGGACTCTTATTTTGAAATGTCCACACTTTACTACTTCCAGCTGCCCATTCAAAAAGATGAGAGAAATATGGGAACTAAACTACCACTAATGACCAAAAAAGACAATTTTCTGTACAATGAAGGACTTTTAATCATAATCAAGCCCAAAATACACCAGGACTCTTATTTTGAAATGTCCACACTTTACTACTTCCAGCTGCTCATTCTAAAAGATGAGAGAAATATGGGAACTAAAATACCACTAATGACCAAAAAAACTATTTTCTGTACAATGAAGAACTTTTAATCATAAAAAGTCCTAAATACACCAGGACTCTTATTTTGAAATGTCCACACTTTACTATATCCAGCTGCTCATTCAAAAAGATGAGAGACATAAAATATGCATCTTACAACCATCTGCAACATATAATATAAAAACCATAACAAACTTGTTTGATTCATCAAATGTGGATCATAAGCAATAGTTAGGCAGAAATGTGTGGAATTCATTGAATCATGCAGTGCTCACATTTATTTCACTGAATCCTGGCTTTTTAGTGTCTAATAATCATTTATACATATTGTGGCGACTGTTTTTCCATCCCCAAATTTAAGACGTCTTAAAATCATATTTAAGACTTATTACCATTTGATCATTTTAAGACATTTGGACAATTCCACGAAATCGGTGCCTTTTGCATCCCTGAGAAATAATCAAACATAGATTTAATATAACAACAAATCAATGTGCAATTTAAAAACATAACAATACTATGTATGCTTTCATCAATATTACATAAAAAAGTCACTTAAATATTATTTTAAATAATTTAAATAGCATTTATGCTGAAAAGGGGAAGGTTTGTGGCCTGTCCCTCACTATGATTTTCTTTTTCAGCAGGACTTTTAATTTGCAAAATGAAGGCAAAATTATATAAAAATCACATTTGCATATTGTTCTAAATATAGTCTCATTGTTAAGCAATGTTTTTGGCATAAGTATGCATTTCTTCTATAAAATATAAATCATTTTATTAGTGTCCCCTGATTTCATGTCAGCCCTGTTACCCTCATCAAAAAAAACTTATGTAAAATAATGTACATTCAAGTACATCACTTCTATGAGGTTACATCATGTCTCAAGCATGATTCCTGCACTTAAAACACAAGCATGTTTCTCTCTCACTTCTATAATGTTCTATTCTTTGATGATTTATGAGGCTTGACTGAGGCGGGGGGGGGGGGGGGGGGGGGGGGGCACCATGCAATGTCAATCCTGTTACCATTTTTAAAATGCAAATTTAAACAATTATTTCTGACATTTAATATCAATATCTTCAAGTAAAATCCTTTCAAAGTGTACAATATGTGCTTTTGTGAACTTGACTATTAGCTAGCAATTAGCAAATTTGTTTGAAATCGTCAAACCTGTTACTTTTTAGAGTAACAGGTTTTGACATGTGGGTAACAGGGATGACATCGACTAGGTTTGACCCTGTTTTTAAAGATTGTCTGTGTAAAATTCAAACATTTTAAAGGTCACCCATATTATTGAGTTAATGCCTCATTCAGTGGCATATGAGTTCTAATTAAGCTCTAGTATCTAGTAACACTTGTGTCAGTAACAGTGTTGACAAAAATACCAAAAAATGAGGTAGAAAAATAGTCATAAAAGAATAAATTACATAGCCTGAGATGGCACAATACTATTTCTTGTCATTTTAAGGTGTCTTCATTTCATGGATGTTTAAAAGATATTTTATTTTTAATTTTTTCCAAGTGGAAAAGGCACTAATTTCGTGGAATGACCCTTGTTACACTATTATAAGGACCCGCAGAAAGCCTGGATGAAGCACCAAGTGCAGTAATTTCAGGAAAAAGCAAACGCACAGCATGCATCCCAAGAAATCGCACATACAGATACATGATCTTAGCCCAGTCTGATGCGACTGTCATGTGATGAACGCAGGCCCAACAGGCCCGTCTCGTGTCACCATCACAGAGAAACACACCATCTGCTGTTCACGGCCTGGATGCCGGTTCCTCTCCTCGAACAATATGTGCCTGCTGCCGTACAATATAAACACAAGCTGCCTCTGAGAGACGGACGGAGTGCTAAACAGAGACTGAGGAAAACACGGACAGAGTCAAGTCAGAGAAATTAATGCTAACACTTTATTTCAGGGTCTCTTAACTAGTTGCTTATTAGCATGCATATTACTAGAATATTAGCATTTATTAGTAGTAATTAAGCACATATTAATGCCTTATTCTACATGACCTTATTCTACATCCCTAATCATACCCAATACCTAAACTTAACAACTACCGCACTAACTATTAATAAGCAGCAAATTAGGAATTTATTGAGGGAAAAGTCGTGGTTAATAGTGAATAAGTGTTCCCTATTCTAAAGTGTTACCAAATTAATTTACTACAATGTTGGAAAAAGTCGAATGAATAAATCAAAAGTAGAGCTGTGTGCTTAATCAGGTGTGGATATGGATTAGTGTCTATGATTAATAAAGCTCAAAAAACTGCTATTGAAATATGAACCCTGCGTATTTTCATGGCAACCCGCCAAAATAAAAGTTTGGTTTAACTTTATGACAAAATACATTAGAAATACATAAGACTTGACTTATCAAAGTAATAAAAATAAATAAAATGTTTAAAACTTAAATTTTAAAGAATATCACACAATATTACAATTTATTTTCATCCATTTTTAATTTAAACAGTAAAACTTAAAGGAACTGTTCCAATTTAATTTGAGTACATTTTAAAAGATTCATTCAATTCTTAAAAGTTTTATGTATTCATTATATTACCATGATTTTGATCATACATTTGTATTAAATGCTAAAACACAGAATTCAGGAATATTAAAAATATATACAGTGTATATATATATATATTTATATATATAAAACATTGCATGTTCTATTGTTGATAAAATGAATAAATTATTTAATTGTTCTATGAATTCAGGTTTTCTCTAATTTAATGCCAAGGTAATAAAACACAAAATATAGTGATTTTTTAAAAAAAAATTAAGTGAAAACATAAAAGCATTTATATCGTTGACTGTAGGTTTTGGTAATATTTTGAATTCGTTTAAATTTTAATATTTTACATTTTTATTTGACCTTTTTTTAAAAATAATTGTTCTGTTTTGTCATTTTTATTATTTTTAAAATTTGTCTAAATAGCTCTTATTAATTATATTATATCGGTTTTATTTATTTTAGTACTTAAATTAAAACTAAAATAAAATAAGATTTTTATATTTTATTTCATTTCAGTTAACATTTATTACTAACTTTTTCTACAGCTTTAATTTTCATTTTAGTTAACTACAATTATGAATTCAGGGTTATATATGCTGTGGAAACATTATCATAGCCTTTGAAAAAGGTCTATTAAAATAGAAAAAAAACTGAATTGTGTTTCAAGAGAAACCAAAACGTTCTCCATGAATGTGAACATGCAAAGCAATCACAAACCATCATTCACATTCATGCATTAGTAACACGCTTCATCCAAAGCACTGCAATCGAGATACAAGCTTAATCAGCTCATGCATTCCTGTGAATCGAACCCATGGCTTTGGTGTTGCGAGCGCCGTGCTCTACCGCTTGAGCAGGGTCATATTTGACGTTTGACCTGCAGTTTGTTGTGTTTTCAGCTTGTGTTGATGTTCGTGTCAGCGTGATGATTTGTGATGATTTGTGACCCTGCACTGTAAAACATTTAACGTGATTTTTAACGGTAAAAAACTGTGAAAATGCTACAGTAAAACCCTGTTAAATGGTTAACGGTAAGTTCCTGTAAAATTTACAGGGAAAAATCGTAAACTGACGTTCCCAGAATTCCCCCAAAGTTTTTTTCTTTGAAATAACTATGTTTCTTCTTAGTTTTTTCTTATCAGTTATGTTTATTATGGTTGTATGTTACATCTAATGTTGTTAAATGAATGTTTATTGCATATTTCAGTTTAATAAGTCTCACCATGATGGTGATTAGTGTTTGTGTGAATGATGCTGTGCTTCTTCTATATATGTTATTATTTAAAAGCTGCTTTGGTTCATCATGTGACTCTTATCACCGTCTGCTATTGGTGGTTATCAGTGTATTATAAAGATACTAAACTGATTGCAGTACTTCAATAGGTTGGTATATTAACATTATATCAGTTAATGAAATTACGGTATTTAACTGTAAATTTAAGTTAAAATCTAAAATGTTG
>CM049855.1:1687074-1702074 GCA_027422415.1 Schizothorax lantsangensis
ATGTCAAGTTACTTTACTGTACAGTATTTGCACCAAAAAATGATAAGGATTTATGCTGATATCGTCCAAAACCACACTTTGCCAGTGTTTCCAAACTTTTGGAGGGCAGTGTATATATATATATATATATATATACACACATATTATTCTCTCGATTTGACCTTCAATTTCAAGACAGACAGATGTATAAACGGGATAGTAGCTTAAAATTAACTACATACTATATAGTGTATACACTGCATATTTTATATGAGAGATGATATAACAGTGTGTCATTTTTAGTTGCCTAGCATGAAAATTGATTTGCATATGCAAGTGCATATAAATGCATTTCAATTTAAATAGTTTAACAGTGTATACACTGTATTTTAACATACAAATTAAATATGAAATATGCATATGCATAAACATTTCAGTCTGCTGAAATGCATATATAAATAAAACAAATAACATTTTTAAGATAATTTTAGTAATACATATTTATTTATTTGTATGTGTTTGTGTTTGGGTGTTTCTAGCTTTGTTTCTGAGAGATGCATCTAAAATAATCTCAAAAATAGATTGATTTTCATTTAATGTGTTATTTTCATGACATTAAGTTGACAATTAAAGCAAAAATAGTAATGAAATATAATGAAATATTTAAACTGACCAATCTAGTATTGGCCGTGGTCTTTTACCTTTATTAAAATTATATAAAAAAATTGTATTACAGTAATTTTTACAGAAATACAGTATCGAGATTCTATAATGAAACATCCATATAAATTAACTTTATCATGATGAAAATAACATCACAATGCAAAAATCTAAAAATAGTCCTAAAAATTGGCCTCATTTTCCCTAAACAGAATTTTCCCTTTTGATTGTAATATGAAATATGATCTCTTTTATCTCTTTTGCATTACTAAGATTGATTCCCATCACATTACACACAGACGCTCATTATGTGATTATGAAACAGTCGCAGGTCTTTTGGGATCATTTCACTCGCTGCACTGCAATAAATGACCTCATTTTAAAAGACAATCTTCACAACATATTCCTGTTAAACACACACACACACACACGCACGCACGCACGCACACACACACACACACGCACGCACGCACACACGCACACACGCACGCACGCACGCACACACGCATGCACACACACGCACGCATGCACGCACGCACGCACGCACACACGCACGCACGCACGCACACACACACACACGCACGCACACACGCACGCACGCACGCATGCACACACACGCACGCACGCACGCACGCATGCACACATATTAATCGCGATTAATTGCATCCAAAATAAAAGTTTTTGCTTACATATGTATGTATGTGTAAATTTATTATATATATATATATATATATAAATACACACAGATACAGTATATATTTAGAAAATATTTAAATTTACATGTATATATTTATATTCATATAATTTATATAATATACAAATTTATTTAATATATAAACAAAACATTTTTCTTAAATATATACATGCACGTGTGTGTATATACACTACAAATATTCACAATACACACAAATATATTATGTAAACAAAAACTTTTATTTTGGATGCGATTAATCGTTTGACAGTAGTAATATATATATATATATATATATATTCAGTGTAACACAATATTTATGTAAAAATTCAAACAACATGCTTATTCTGACTGTACATATTAAAATATAAAAGAATAAGGGAGCATATTAAATTTTATTATGTTTTAAATGAGTAAAAAATGGGCAAAACCTAGGATAGTAGCAAATAAAAAAATAAAAAATTACAACTAATTAGCATTTGGGGTGACATATTTGAGTCTTTTAATATGTCATAAATAGATTTTTGTTGTAAAAATGCGTGACAAGATTGTTACACTGAATGACATTTTAGTGGGTGTTTTCTGTAAATCAGGGAAAAATGTATGATATTTATTTTTTGCTCAGAAAAACAAAAACAAAATTGCAATTAAATTAAACAGAAAACTTTTTCTTTTTTTTTTGGAAAAAAGTGTTTTTAATGCTTAAACCGTTTTTTGTCTTTGACCCATATATATATATATATATATACATACACACACACACAGTATATACATACACACACACACAGTATATATATACATACACACACACACAGCATATATATACATACACACACACACACACACACACACACACAGTATACACACACACACACACACAAACACACAGTATATATACATACACACACACACAGTATATATATACATACACACACACACACACACACACTCACACAAACACACACACACACACACACACACACACACTCATGTTTGTTTTTTGGTTTACGGGGACTCTCCATAGGCGTAATGGTTTTTATACTGAACAAACTGTGTGTGCTATTGCCCTACACGTCAGGGTCTGTCACTTCGGTCCTAGTGTTATTCATTTTGTGACAAGCTTGAAACCCTTACTGTTTTTATGTGAGTACGCGGCTTCGAGTTGCTCGGCCGCGCGCTCCTTGTCCTGTGCCTGTTTGTGTTTAGCGTGGTTCGGATCCACACTCATGTCTTGAGTTTCACACACGTGTCGGGTTCGGACACACACGCACCACACATGTGACGTGCGGCTCGACTTCGCACCGCGCGCGCTCTCTTGTCCATATTGGTTGCAGTCGTATTTTATTATCGGCTGCGTGCATTATTTAATCTTGTGCTGTGTGGCACGCAGCTCGTGTTTTTCATGGCTGGTGCTTTAAGTTGTATGTCTTTGTAAACACACTTATGATGTTTATTAGCTGCGTGTTATGTATGTATTGCAACTGGTATTATGTTTTGCTGGCATGTGCTTGTGTTTTTCGTTTTGTGTGAGCACATGGCTTTTGTCTTGTTTTCTGTGTGCCATTTCCTCATGTCATGTTTGACCACATTTGTTACATGATTATTGGTTAATTTGCCACCTGTTGTTTTCATTACTCCTCATTTGCTCCCTTTATTTCCTTTTGTTTGCAGTCCGTGCTGTTCGCGTCACTTGTCCATGATGTATCCTGTGTTTGTCCTGCCTTGCCTTGCCTTGCCTTGCTTGCCTTGCATGCGCCGTGCCTGTCTGCCTTGCAACTGCACTGTCTGTTTTCCCCTTCGTAGTTTTTTGTTGTTTTTGTTTTTATTTATTTTTAACTATAAAAAGCCAATCTCAATCTCTGCAGTATGAGTCTCGCCTCTCCCTTATACCAACCCTGACACAGAACGAAACAGCCAAAAAAGAGGATAGCAAATATCTTCTGTTTCCATTCCCTGCCCTCCGCTCATCAGATGGATGCTAACCAGGAGGCTCTCTCTCTTCGGCAAAAAATGGGAGCCAGTGTGAGGATTTTGCGTACCATTTCCTGTTGTAGGGAGGGACTCAACATCAGTGACGCAGATCACACTTTTTAAACCAGCCTTAAATGATCCATGCTGGAGAATTGGGGAATGTGGGATATGTCTGCGCAGTTATTGTGGGTAGTCTACCACGTGGAGAGTGGGTGTCCTTCCTCCTCTTGCCTCCTCCCATCCCTCAAAAACGCCCTGTCCCCAGTATGACACTTAACAGGAGGAATGGTCAGCTGCATAAGGGCCACAAGAGGCCATCTGCAGCTCCCCCCCAGAGGCGGCCGGAGGGCTGCACGAGTTTAAGAGGCTCTCTGAGGCAGCCGTTAGCTGCAGCTCCACATACAGAAGTACTGCAGTCCCCAGACCCAACGTAGAGGCTGAGCTCCCAGATCCGAAGTCTGCACTCCCAAGAGGGCTGTAGACCTGCAGTAAGACTGTAGACGCTGCAGTTCCCAAGCTGCGGCCGCCGAAAAGACATTCTCCCCAAGAGGGCAGTCCCCAAAGATGAAAGCGCGGCGCCCCCAATGGAGGTGAGGATGCGCTACACCCCATGGAGGCCAACGATTCCAACATTCGCTCAGAAAGGAAGAGAGGACAAGAACTTCCTCTCGTTCCACACAGGAGGCCATCCAGGAGCTACTCTTTCTCGGTCAGGAGGCCGTTTCAGACGGCAAGCTCTCGCCCTGCCGGCGCCACCAAGCTGCCTTCCAAAGCTCCTCGCCCTGCCGGCGCCAGGCAGACTCTCTCCGGCGCCAGTCAAGCTCTCGCCCCTGGTGGCGCGCAGTCAAGCTCCTCGCTGCGGCTCCGCCCAAGTCTCAAGCTCCTCGCCTTGGCTCCGCGCCAAGCTCAAGCTCCTCGCCTGGCTGCTCGCCAAGCTCAAGCTCGCCTGCTGCTGCGGTTGCCCTGCCCACAAAGCTCATGTTTATAGTGCCGGAGCCTCACTGGATTGTCCTTGCCATTTTTCTGTGTGGCTGGCCTCCTGGTCCGTTTATGGCACTCAGGTTTCTTGTAATAGGATTGCCCTCCCTGGTCTTTTGATTCTGGCACCCTGGCACTCGCCTTGGATGAATTGCATGAGCTAACTTTACCCTTGCTTTGTACCATTTTGCATTGGTGGGTTGGGCTGGTCCCTCCTCCCCCTCCTCTTTGTCTTTGTATATGTGAAGTCTGCAGTTTGTTGTGTAGTATGTTATCATGCTTTGTCTGTCATCTTGTTGCATCGTGTTGACGTCCCCCTTTTGCGTTGAAGGGTTCTATCTAGTTATTTATTTAATGTATTTGTATGACACCCCTTTTCATTTGTCTGTTTTTATTTGTGCGCGGCTGCTCGATCCTGTTTTTGTTTGTTTTATCCATGCATGTCTTGATCGGTTATGATCTGTCATGTGTGATGCGATCTTCTCTTGTACCGTATTTGCACGCAGTCGTGTTTTATCGCTGCGTGCATCATGTTATGTCTTGTGCTGTGTGGCAGGCTGTATTTTCATTGGCTTGCTTATTGTCATGTCTTGTGTGAACAGCTTATGATCAATTATGCTGTCATGTCCTGTTTTGCACATGGCTGGTGATTGTGGCTGTGGTTTTTTCGTTTTGTGTGAGCACATCTCAGTTTTTCTGTGTGCCATGTGCTCTCATGTCATGTCTTACCCCACTTGTTACTGATTATTGTTAATTTGCCCACAGGTTTTTCCTCATTCCCTCTCATTTGCATTTATATCTCCCTTGTTGTGCAGTTGCTGGTACTTTATGTAACCTGTGTCTGCCTTGCCTTGCTGCTTGCTTGCCTTGCCTTATTCGGCCCTGTCCTGCTTGCCAGCATATGTTGTATTTAATTTTTTACTAATAAAAGAAGCATCTCTGCATATGATTCTCGCTCATCACTTATACCAAACCTGACATACACCAACCCTACACCTAAACTTAGCCCTCACAGGAGACTGTGTGCATTTTTAAATTTAAAAAATACACCATTTAGTATGTTTTTTAAGCCTTTTGAATTACGGGGACATAGGCAGTGTCCTCATAAACCACCTTCAAATTGTAATACCTCTGTCATACCCATGTTATTAAACAAATTTTGTCCCCGTAAACCACAAAAACCAGTACACACACACACACACACACACACACACACACACACACACACACACACACACACTCTCTCTCTCTCTCACACACACACACACACACACACATATATATATATATATATATATATATAATATGTTATATTCTATTTATAATATTTTATTCAGAATATTATTATTTTAATATTAATTAATTCTGAATATTATTAATATTGATATATTTTTATTTTTTTATATTTAGAATTTAGAATTTGTATAACATGTTTTATAATTATATATATATATATATATATATGTATATAGTACTACATGATATTTTATTTATAATATTTATATTCATAATATTTTAATATTTTAATATTAGAAGTGATCATATTTATTATATTTGCATTTTCTTTTTTATATTTTTAAATTTTGTGTAATATTTAGAGTTTAGAATTTTTATAACATGTATATATGGGGAATCTCTCCAAAATAGTTTGATAAATATCATTATTATTTATTAAGCATTTTACTATATTGCTGTTGCTGCCAGGTAATTATTATAAGTGCCACTTTATAAAAGTAAAAACCACTTTGGTTATTATCATAGCTCCACTCTTGAATAAACAATATAAATCCTGCTATAAATCACCTTTTCATGGTAAATGTTCTTCATGGTCTATGGTGAAAATATGTTTTCCATAATCCCATCTGAAGTAAGCGTTTTAGCTGTTAAGATAACTAATCTCCATTTGTTTGTCAGACCACCACAGTGACATGATGTTCTATTGCCACCAAAGCTGACACTGATTCTACATGTTCACCCATTAAACCAGAATGCATTCAAATGCACAGGCGCTCGTTAATGAAATGCATATGAAGCAGTGGGTGCCGCTGCAGTGTTACAGTATCCATGGCGTTTTCTAATTAAGACACAGTCATGACTGGATAACCAGGTTGTGATTAACCTTTCCTTCAGATTGTGAGATAACTAGACAGAGCCGCTCATCTGAGAGCTTCGTGTTTAAAATATGCACATGCATTTTGTTTTGAGGATATGATGAAAATGTTACAATGTTTGAGAAATCCTGCGGAAAATAAGCTGCTGTTGTTTGTAGAAACTTCTGCCTTCAAGTCATGCTGGAATGATTGTGTTTGCACTCATGAACGAAGCCGCAATATCATAATTACTCGTGGGAAGATGCAGGATTTGAGTTAGTTATTTAAAGAAGTAGTTTCAGGCCATCCGAGATGTAGATGAGTTTGTTTCTTCATCAGGTTTGTAGAAATGTGTCTCTGCATCAGTGTCTCAGCAATGGATGCTCTGCAGTGAATGGGTGCCGTCAGAATGAGAGTCTGATAAAAACATCACAATAATCCACACCACTCCAGTCCATCAGTTAACATCTGGAGAAGACAAAAGATGAAACAAATCCAGCATTAAGATGATTTTAACTCAAATCATCACTTCTGCCAAAAATAACCATTAAGTCCATAAAAGTTCATAATCCATAATAACGCTTCCTCCAGTGAAAAAGCCCATCTGCTGTTGTCTCTCACATCAAAATCCAGCCACATATTTGTTTAGAGCTGTTTTGATCTGATGCAGATTTCTCTTCTGATTCAGACCAGAACACATTTTCACTGAGGAAGAGTTATTATGGATTATGAACTCGTATTTTAGTTAAAAACGTCTTAATGCTGGATTTGTTTCAGCTTTTGTCTTCTCCAGATGTTAACTGATGGACTGGAGTGGTGTGGATTATTGTGATGTTTTTATCAGACTCTCATTCTGACGGCACCCATTCACTGCAGAGCATCCATTGCTGAGACACTGATGCAGAGACACATCTCTACAAACCTGATGAAGAAACAAACTCATCTACATCTGGGATGGCCTGAGGGGGAGGATATTTTCAGCAATTTTAAATTTTTTGCTGAACAACCTCTTTAAAGAATCATGGCAGCTAATCAATATAGAGGGGAAAAGAAACATGAAATTGTCCAACCGAATCAGTCATCATATCATAATACCTGCGTCCCCTCAGGACACGAGCAGCGTAAGCAACAACCTCCTATTCAAAGGAAAACTAAAGCAGTAGTTGGCTGAGAGCTGATGTGTTCATCTAAAATCAGAGCCATGGCTGGTTAATGAGGAGATCTGGGTGACGGCATTCGCCTTGAAATGACAAACAGTTGTCACTGCTTTTGTTATTGCTGTGCATGATTGACAGCAAATATGATTACCTTTGATTGAAAGCAGCTGTCGCCTCCTGTCAGTCGTCATAATCAGCATAAGCAGATTCTTAATAAAGGTGTGATTCTAGTGTGTGGATGCTCAGACTAGTGCACTGCTTCATGCATACTGCAGCTTATGCTGCCTGTATAGACTACATTAACATTTACAGCATACTATATAAAGGTATGCCGTACAAAACATGAATGCACTTTATTGTGAGCAACATTTGGTTTTATCTTAGTGTTTTAGCTGTTTAGAAGGAGACTGTTTAGAAACAGTATACTAACTACTACACTTATGCAAATGAAGCAAATGGGACAGTAGCTTACAATTTACTGAATACTGTATTATAAGGCTGGGTGGTAAACAATATCATATCAAGATTGCAATGGATATTTTTACTCGCTGTGGATTAATCTAACAGCAGAAATAAACATAACTAATAACTCAAACACATGTGATGTTCACAATTAAACTACTGCATCTCAATATATATGAGGACGTTTTATCATTTAATTTGAGAAGAACTATATGCCATCATTTGATTACCAGAAAAATTTAAATACACAACAGAATTTCTGAAAAACAAAGGACCTTATTATTTTAAAATAATAATAATAATAATAATAACCAATAATAATAATAATTGTAAATGTAATAATAATAGATGTTTTTATGAATTCAGATGATTTGACAGATGATTTGTGCCTTTTTGGGGGGGGGGGTATTAAAATTTTATTAAACCATTAAGATTGAATCCAAAAAAATTTAAAAATTAAAAAATTAAGACACATTTCATAGGACCCTAAAAACATACATTTTAAGAACTAATTAAATTATATACGTTTCATGAATGCAATGTTTAAAAAGTGCTTTGTTTGTTAAAATTTTATTGAACAATTAAAACAAAAATCTAGAAAATTTTTAATAGAAAATTTAAAAGGGGGGGGGGTTAATCTGGAAAAACATGAAACCGAGTTTGGGAAAAAAATAAACCAGATTTCATAGGGCCCTAAAATATAATTTAAGTTAAACTTTTAATAAATTGGTGTTAAATTGTAAGTTTCATGGTCACAATTAATTATACATACTTTTTCATACTATCTATCTTTTTATTTGACTTTTAAAACAGATTCCATAAAAAAAAAGGAAAAAATGGAATTTAAAATATATATATATATATATATATACTGTATATGGAATTTGGGGGGGGGGGGGGCTAATTTCACAGTCCACAACTAATCTGCACCTTTTAGGGGTAAATAAGATACAGAATTGTTTCTTTTGAAAAGATGATGCCCCAGTGACAGTTTTTATATATTTTTTCTGAGAGTGTAGGAATAAACAATTTACACTGGTTTACACTGATGGTTTGGTTGTGATATGGATATTTACACTGTTCAGCTGAAATAAATTGGACATGTATTTATGTACTTCAGGAGCTCGGAGGCTTTTAATGATGTTGTTCTCACCAGCGACAGATCGAGTCACGCAGGGTTATATCAGGAGGGGTCAAGTGGAGTTTTTCCTCAGGGAATGTTTTTCCTCCTATGACTTTTTTTTAAGCACAGCAGAAAAACAATCCGGTTCTGGATCACAGATGGAGCCACGTCTGCGTGATGAACACAACGCTGAGAGCACATCACTCCTGCTGGAACCAAAGCCAAGTCAAGCATTATACTGCTATCACTCAACAAACCCCACACGGCCTGCAGCGCTTGACCTCAGATCAGTCTTGAGTTCAGAAAAATGACTGAAAAAACCTAAACGCTTCTTATACTGTTTGAAGGAGATTACATATGAATTTACTTTGCTTTTACAGCAGTAAAACTAACTATAGCAACTGTAGCTTTACTAACTACCACATATCAGCGCCCTAGCGACAGCATGGCTTAAGATATTATGTATTGTTTTCAGTAAAACAAAATATCAAAATATTGTTAGTTTTTCCTTCAAACAAACAAAAATATCTGCCAGCGGGGCAAGAAAAACAATCTTGTTTAGCCTTTGAATTAAGATGACTTTTCTTACTCCACCAGCAGATATTTTTGTTTGTTTGAAGGAAAAACTAACAATATTTTGATATTTATTTTACAGAAAACAATACATAATATCTTAAATCATTTTGCTTGTCAAGTAAATGCATCTTGATTCAAGAATGTTTAGATATTTATGCTAGAAAACAAGACAAAAATACTAAGTAAGAAATCATTTTTTGCAGTGTATATATAGACTATAACATATCAAATTTGAGTTAATGCTTAAACCCCAGTTTCACAGACAAGGCTTAATCTAGTCCCAGACTAAAATGCATGTTTGAGCCGTCTCGGCTGAAAATATCTTGCTCGGACATATCTTAAAATATCTCAGTGTCATTGTTCTGTGTCAAGATGCACACCTTAATGTTTTCTTCTAAGGCATTTTTGTAAAAGTTGCTTAAATATCTTAATTTAACTGGCTTAAGCTAAGCCCCGTTTGTGAAACCGGGCCTAAATCAACTCTCGATTTTAAATTAAAACTCCTCTACATCATGTTGTAATATTGTTTAAAATCCAGTATACAGGTGTTATTCATATTCACATTCTCAATGCAAAGCAAACAACATCAAGTTTCCGGTCGAGCAGCTGAATGACCTGCAATAACCACTAAAGCTAAAATCATACACGGCCTATTCTTTACAATCCGCAGAAACACGTGTGAATGAATCAGTGTCATACTTATCTTGGTCCCTGCTGGGCTCATTACGCCGATGTGTTTGTCTTTCTCTGCACTCATTTACTATTATTGATTTGTTCCTACGCTTTCAAGCTCTTTTCCAATATCAGTTAGTAAGCAGCGCCTATTAAGCCAGAGTCTTTATAATGAGAAACTCCCCGTGGTTTTGGCGAGCGGCCATGTGTGCTACATATGGGAATAAAACCAATCCACACACAACGTGAGTGCTCGTGATAATAAACTAGACCCAATGCTAACTTCATTTCGTTTCACGAGCTTTCCGTACTCCTTCTTCTCTCAAGAAAAAGAGGCAAAAGAATTGAAAGAGACGTATTAATTTGGGCCTCCTGCCGTGAAACTGACAACAGCCACACATGAAAGACTTCTCTCGTCTCTGTCATCATTACTGCGTCATTGAGGTGTGTTTGCTTGTGCAAAGCTATGTTATTACTTTCTGATATAGTTTGCAGGCATTCAGCGGGATCTTGAACAAAAGCGGCACGAGCTCTCTTGTAATTCTCCTCCATATCTTCAGAGTCACAGACTTTCTTGCTTTGTGCTCTTTATTTTGTTCGGAGCATAAAAAATAAATCATAAATGGAGTATTGTGTTTTATCACATTAGACTCTCGTCTAGACAGTAGACCAGATCTAAATGAAGTTACTTGATTCATTTAGTTTTAATATAGAAATAGATTTAGGGCAATACACTACAGGTGAATATAACTAAACTGATGTGACCCTGGAGCACAAAACCAGTCATAAGGGTCGATTTTTCCAAATTGAGATTAATACATCATGTGAAAGCTGAATAAATAAGCTTTCCATTGATGTATGGTTTGTTATGATAGGACAATATTTGTCTGAGATACAACTATTTGTAAATCTGGAATCTGAGGATGCAAAAAAATCTAAATATTGAGAAAATCACCTTTAAAGTTGTTCAAATGAAGTTCTTAGCAATGCATATTACTAATCAAAAATTAAGTTTTGATATATTTATGGTAGGAAATTTACAAAATATCTTCATGGAACATGATCTTTACTTAATATCCTAATGATTTTTGGCATAAAAGAAAAATTGATAATTTTGACCCATACAATGTATTGTTGTCTATTGCTACAAATATACCTGTGTTACTTATGACTGCTTTTGTGCTGCAGGGACACATATATATCACCATTCTTCCTCATTAAGAACTGCAAACATTTTTTGAATTGTAAATTTTATGGAATATTGTGTTTAAATTTTAATGTTTCCAGAATATAGATCTGAAAATCAGATAAAGCCGGGTTTAAAATTATTGTTTGATTTTGTTGACATATTAGAGTTAAAGGTTTTTGCGAAAGGGATTTTTTTTGTTGTTTTTTTATCACGCCATAAAAAAAAAAAAATGGAAAACAGACAGAAAAATATATTTCAGCCGTTTTAGGAATAAAATGTTATATAAATCAGTGTGAATAATATATGAACAAACCCCTCAGTAATAACCTTCAGAATATAGAGAGGAATAAATCTCTAAGATTTGGTGTATGTAAGTGCTGCTGAAGTGGAGGAAAAACTTTTAAAGACATGGATTGGCATTTAAATAAACAGACACAAATACATGAAGTGCAATAAAACAAACAATTAAATGTGTATTCTTGATGTTTGAACATTGGTTGAAATTTTGCTTGATTTTGTTGACATATTATAGTTAAAGGTTTTTCTGGATTTCTCTTTTTATTCCTCCATGAATCAGAAAATACTCTCAACAGACAGAAAAACAATACATTTTCAGCTGTTTTTAGGAATGAAATATTGTATAAATAGTGTGAATGATATATTACCAAACCTCTCAGTATATAAAACCTTCAGAATATAGAGAGAGGAATAAAACTGTGAAGTTTGGTGAATGTAAGGGGAAACAAACTATTAAACATATGCACTGGAATTGAAATCTATAGACTTAAATATACAAAGAGCAATAACATAAAGACTTAAAAGTGCATTTTGAACGTTTTATTTCCACTAGTCTGAAAAAAAACATGTTATAAATATCCCAAAATCTCAAAACTGACCAGTGCATGAAAAAAAGTGTCTTGTATTAATACACTAACATGGCTACAAACCAGTGTTATTTTGGTATCATTGAGATACTAAAAAAGAGAAAAAAAAACTTACCTATTTTTTTAAGGTAAGTGGTTGCAAACAATTTATTTTAGCTACATTTAATTAAAAAGAAAATATGTTGGAAGTTAGTCAACTAAATCTGTTTATTTAAATGTAGCTCAAAATAAATTGATTGCAACCACTTACCTTAAATTATTTTTTTTTTGTAAATTCAATGAATCATTTTTTTTTCAGTGTATTATAGTTTTGGTTAATATTTTAAATTAGATTTTATTTTTAATATGTTCTGCTTTCATGTTAATTTTTGTTCAAGTTTCTAGTAATGTTGTGTGTTTGTCTTTTTTGACAGTTTTTGTTGTTTTTGTGTCTATATAGTTTTTATTAATTTTTATTTCAGTTTTAGTTTTAGTTATATTAGTATGTCAAGGTAAACTAAATTAAAATGAGAAATGTTGCCTTGTTAAAATATTTTTCTATATTTTATTTCGGTTAACATGTAAGTAACAAAAATGTTTTCATGGTTTTAGTTTTAGTTAGCTATAATAACACTGAACTATTAATTCGGATCAGGATCATTCAAGCAAAAATGTTCATTCTGTCATCATCTACTCACCCTCATGTCATTCAAATCTGTATAACTTTCTTTTCTTTCCATATTTCAAAGAATATTTTAAAAACAGAATTGGACCCATTTACAAAAACACTGAGACATTTCTCAGAACAAATACTTTTGTTTTCCACAGAAAGTTTCTTTCTAACCAAAAACCAACTGAGAAGATCATATGAAGAAAAAAAAAAGTTTTCAATGAACAGACACAGTGTGGAAAGTTATGGATGTTTATTGTCCCCTGGATCCATCTGAAATTGCATTATGAGATTCTCACACGCTCGCCGACTGAATATTAGATTTCTAGGAAAGTCAATAGAGAGCCTCGTCATTAAAGTGAATAAATATTCTCACCCCTCAAAACTTGCATTTCTCAGTTTTTTCTTTATTATCGACAGGATACTGTTGACTATTTTGCCTCGTGGCTTTTTATATGAAAGTGAATGTGTGTGAACAGAGAAACTCGCCAATAACTCAATAGCTGAATGACTTTATTAGACAAGATTACTTCACCTCGCTGTCTGCGGTTGGAGGCAGCACTACATTAAATTTATATTTGATTGATCTCTGTATATTTCAGCTACGGTGGAATAAACTCGATCCTGCACAGACAGCTTTTTTGGAGATTTGTTTTCATATTAAACAACTACAGTTGCTACAGTTACATTTACACACTGTAAACGCTTTCTGATGTTGTACATATAGATTATTTTGCAAGAAAATATTACAATTTTTACTTTAAAATTTCATATTTAATTCAATGCATTGCTTGCCGTTTCTTTGTAATAATTTGTAAAATGCATTAGCAAGCGAAAACTGTTTCAAATAACCTTTAATCTACTTTTGAACAAATTTATGCGACATTTAACAATTTTCACTTAGAAAATGTAGCAAGTTCCACAAAAAATTACAAAAATAAACTGTAAATTTTTACAGTTGTGTAAATAACACATTGAATTAAATGTGGAATTTTTATACAGTATATAAAAACTAAAGTACTATTTTCTTGTAACATGTACATCATCTGTTTTATTGACAGCTTATATATATTGTTAAAAATATTTATAAAAATGTATATTTTACAGTGCAAACAAAAAAAATACAAATTGGTGTAGAAACAATTTTCACTTTGAAATTGCTACTAAGTTTCACAAAAAATTACAAAAAGAACATTGTAGCATGTACACTATCTATTTTTTTACAACTTATATATATATTTTTATATTTATAAAAATACATATTTTACAGTACAAAAAACCCCCCAAATATTTGGTGTAGAAACAACTTCTCTCCAAAATTGCTAGTAAGTTTCACAAGTAACAATGCATTAAACATTACATTTTTAAAGAAGAAAGACTGAAATTGTATTTTCTTGTAAACACTTTAAAAATATTTGTTTTATAACTTAAAATTTTTTTTTTTATCATGCATTAATACGCTGAAAAAAATTGGTGTAGAAACAAATTTCACTTAGAAATTGCTGGTAATTACAAAGAAATTTCAAGTTCCACATTTAATGAAATGTAAAATGTTTACATAGATAAAAACTGAAATACTATTTTCTTGTAAAATGTATACTCCAGTAATCTTTGTAAACTTTGACAAATATTTTTACAGTGCCCAATACATCAAAAATTGATGTAGAAAAATATTTCAATCAGAAATTGCTAACAAATTTCACACGTACTGTAATGACAAATAAATGGCAAGTAACGATGAATTAAACTTGAAATTTTTATGTAGAAAGTCTGATTTTTTCACACCTTGTAAAATGTGCTCCAACTCTGAAAATATTTTTTTACAGTGCATTAATATACTGGAAAATCAGAATATACTTTCACTCAGAAATTGCTAGTAAATTTCACAAATACAGGTGCATCTCAATAAATTAGAATGT
>CM049855.1:1707074-1739574 GCA_027422415.1 Schizothorax lantsangensis
TATTTAATAATAAATCAAATAAAAAATTTAAATGAATTTTATGTTTTCAGTTTTCATTTTACAGTTTTTTTGGATTGCTTAAGCACGATTTTCAAAACAGGGCCCGTGTTTTCAAAACACTACACACAATTAGCACAACCACACACCCAATTAACAAAACACTACAGATCCTTTGCATAATTAAACACGCTTGTAAAAACTATACACTTCTGTTTAAAAACCACACTTTGTTACCATATGAAACACACGTTTCACATTTACTATACTCTGTTTGCTCGAGTTACACTCTGCTGTGATAAACCTAAAACACTTTTAGCACTTCTACTTCCCTATGATTAGAGTAGGCTACCATCAACAAAGTACAAATATAATGTAAATCCACCAACCACTACACAAGACCAATGTTGCAGACTGAAGAAACTCATTTATTTCTCAACACGCCCAAAATGTTGACATGGAGATTCATAATACTGTAACAAAATGTCACTTTACGTATTGTACTGTAAGTTTACTGTAAAAAAAAAAACTAGACATTGTCTCTTCGCCTAGCTGGATCTGGCCAGAGAATTTCATCAACATCGCAGGCAATGTTGTCATTAGCAAGACACCTTGGAAAGAAACGTCTTGAATGACGAATCCATCCTTGCATTGCTGCTACCTCCATCTGGTCACAGGCCTCCTCCATGGCTTGGATGAGGAGTACCTCAGCCTGGAGACGGAGATCATATACCTTCCACCGCCATGCCGAGAAAAACTCTTCTATAGGGTTGAGGAATGGAGAGTATGGTGGAAGATATAGGACGGTGAAATGTGGATGTTGCTGAAACCAGTTCTGAACCAGAGCAGAGCGGTGGAAAGACACATTGTCCCAGACAACAATGTATTGCATATGATCGATTTGATTTGCTGCTGTTATGTTGTGCAATTGGTCCAAGAATGTAAGTATGAGTGCTGTGTTGTAAGGGCCCATATGGGCATGGCGGTGGAGGACCCCATTCTGTGTAATGGCTGCACAGAGTGTTATATTACCCCCACGTTGCCCTGGGACATTGACTATAGCCCTGTGGCCAATCCTTCCCCTCCTTCGTGTTCTCGTCAGGTTGAACCCAGCCTCATCTATGTAAATGAACTCATGCTGGATCTCCTCTCCATCCATTCGTAAAACTCCCTGAAGAACAGTGTCAGGCAAAATTGTGTAGTTCAGTGTAGATCTAGTATACATATTACAGTACAGTAAAAGATTATGAGACAGTATGCAAGATCACACTGCTAAAGTGAATACATACCTCTGCATAATCATGCCGCAGTCGTTTCACCCTTTCAGAATTGCACTCGAAAGGCACTCGATAAATTTGCTTCATTTGAATATGTTTTTTTTTTAGGATGCGTGCCAGTGTTGATGTTGAGACCTGATGGATATCGTTGAAACTGGCATGGTTATTGACAATGTTAGCTTGGAGCTGATTGAGTGTTATAGCATTGTTGGCCAAAACCATGTTTACTATCTCCCTCTCTTGCTGTTCTGTGAACATAGGAGGCCTTCCCCCTTGTCGTTCCTGACCCTCAATCCTATGAAGAAAAAAAAAACAGTATACAATAGTACAGTAATTTCACAGGAAAAGGTAACAGAAGTGCTGATAGTGCATAGAATACAGTACTGTAAGCAGTTACTGAAACCGTGCAGATGTTTTTGATATGATGATACTTTTACAATACCTATTTTCCAGTCGAAATGTTCTTATCACACTTGCCACTGTGTATCGGCTTAGATTTGGCTGTACTCGCAGTCCAGCCTCCCTCAGCGTCAGGCCGTGGTTGACAACGTGGTCAACCAGTGTTGCGCGGATCTCATTTGTCAGACTCGGTCCTCTTTGAGCACCTTCTTGTCTTCCTCTTCCTCTTCCTCTTCCTCTACCTCTACCTCTACCTCTACCTCTACCTCTACCTCCAGCATGGCCTCCATCTCTTCCTCTTCCTCTGTTGATTCCTCCTCTGTTGATTCCTCTTCCTCCCCTTCCTCCTCCTCCTTGTCCTCCTCCTCGTCCTCCTCCTCGTTCTCCTCGTTCTCCTCCTCGTCTTACTCTTTCTCTGACTCTTTCCATTGTGCTTGAAGACCGATGAACTCACCTGCTGCTTTTTATAGTGCTTATACACCTGATTGGTGTGTCTACAATTAAGCAAACAAGTGTTTGCACACCTGATGTCTGTGTTGAACCAATTGGTTGGACGGTGCGGTAATTTGACAGTCAGTGCTTTGGTATTGCAAGGAAGTGACTTCATGATAGATTTTTGTGTGTAATGTATGTTAAGTGTGTTTAGTGTTTTGCAAATCACTGTGTGTAGAGTTTTGCAACAAGTGTGAGGTTGACAATGTGCTTATAGTTGTGCAAATATGGGCTGATGTTTTGCTTCTTGAGTGTAAGGTTTTGCTAATAGTGTGCTACTTTTAATTTTAGTGTGTAAGCAATCCAAAAAAACTGTAATATCAGGCTATTAAAATTTCTCTTAATTTTGTCTTTTAAGGTTGAACTTATTTTAATTTAAATTTTAGATCATTGTTTTAATTTCCATCTAACAATTTTATTTAATTTCTACATTTTTAATTTTAATTTAGCTGAATTCATTCATTAAATATTTTAGTTTTAGTTTATAGTTTGAGTTTTAGTTGATAAAAACCTGGTACGCTGTTGACTATATTTTAAAATAATACATAGTAATATGTAAAAAAAAAAAAAAAAAAAACAAAGTGCACATTATGCAACAAAAAAACTTTTCAAATAAAAAAATATTGACCTTTTGTTACTAGGAGAATGCTAATAATTAATTAGTACATTCATGAAAAAAATAAATAAATTTGGGTCACAAACATGCAATGATTCCTGTATGGATCGATTTTATTGACAAGTATGTTTGAAGATATAAACCAGGGTTATAGTTAACTAAACATTTTTTATTGTTTTATTTTCTTAAATTAAATTAAAATTAAATTAAATAATAAAAAATATACATTTTTCCTTTAGTTTAATTTGGTGTACTAAAATAATTCAAGATAAACTGAAATTAAAAAAATATTAAAAAACTATATTAAAACTAATAATAAAAACAAAGTTACTAAAACTTCAAATAAAAACAGAAAATGTAAAAAAATAAATAAAAGCAAATTCATAATATGAATAAAAACTGTAACAGAATCTTAATACTAAAACAACACTGATGTAAACTCTGCAGAACAGACATGACAATGCTTATTACAGTCAAAAATCACATCTTTACAGGGATAATTCAAAACAAGCACATTTTCAGTACAAATCTCCCTGCAAACCACAAATGATGATAAACTCTCAGTAAACGATGGCATGTTTCCAGTGTGGAAAATGAACAGTAAGTGCACATTTTTCCTGCCTCTACAGATGGTGATGGACTCTTGTGTTACACTGAAAGGTGTGATAACAACATGTAAAACACAGCTGAAAATCAAGCACTGCCAAGAGAAGCCATCGAGGCTGATGAAGCCGCAGAGAGACCATTTAAGGGCAGGTATTTCAGCGGGTGCCAGAAAATGCATCAAGTCATTGAAAAAATAATAATAATAGAAGATGCAGCATCCAAAACCATCCACTTCTGAGAAAATGCATGTATTTGAGCGCCGGCTTGTATCTTAGCAAGTGTAGAGTCTAATTAAAGGCTTTGGATTTCTCCCAACGGTGCTGACTTGCACTTTTCCAGCCTTCAGTCAAGTCCTAATGATCATGTTTACGGGAGGAACGCTTTCCTCTTTGGAGGCGTATCAACTGAAGGAACACGCAGAAGCAAATTGGTCAAAATTGTAAACATATTTAATAAATAAACACGCGTGGAGCGAGGGATGTGTGTGGAGCTGTCGATAAAGGACGGCCTTTTTCTTCACTATTACTGTCATAAATCTAAATCTAAATCTAAGCAGAATAAAACATTAATATGTGCTTTTAAGTAATAATAAACAGCCAATATCCCAGTAATATTCATGCTAATAACCAACTAGTTAATAGTGAGAATTGGACACTAAAATGTTACCAATATTCTTGTTAATTCACCAAAGTATTTAAACTGAGAACGGTGCATAAAAAGCATGCATTTTAAGGTTAGACTAAATTTTGATGTTAAATCCACTATTGTATTGTTTACATATGTGTCCCTGCAGCACAAAAGCAGTCATAAGTAACACAGGTATATTTGTAGCAATAGCCAACAATACATTGTATGGGTCAAAATTATACATTTTTCTTTTATGACAAAAATCATTAGGATATTAAGTAAAGATCATGTTCCATGAAGATATTTTGTAAATTTCTTACCGTAAATATATCTAAACTTAATTTTTAATTAGTAATATGCATTGCTAAGAACTTCATTTGAACAACTTTAAAGGAGATTTTCTCAATATTTAGATTTTTTTGCACCCTCAGATTCCAGATTTTCAAATATTGTCCGATCATAACAAACCATACATCAATGGAAAGATTATTTATTCAGCTTCAGATGATGTATTAATCTCAATTTCGAAAAATTTACACTTAAGACTGGTTTTGTGCTCCAGGGTCACAATATAAGAAGTAACTGTAATTAAATTACAGAAAAATAAGAGTAATCCCTTACTTTACTTTTTCAGGGGAAAAGTAATTAAATCACAGTAACTAATTACTTAGTAACTAGTTACACCCAACACTGGTTCTAAGAATGTTTCAGAATGTTCTAATTATGAAAACTGTATTTCTAAATGTTCTCTGATTGTTCAAAACAAAGTTTATTAAATGTTTAAAAAAAAAAAATCTTGGTTATGTGAACATTACAGAAAACATTAAGGGAACGTAATTTTTTTATAAACATTATGTTAAAGTTACTTTTAAATGTTCTCTGAAACATAAGCATTAGGGTTTAAAAAAAAGTTAGATGAATGTCCAACTAAAATATTTCAGAAAAATATCCATAAATACTGCTGTTTGCGCTATAACGAGCGTATGTTATCAAAGACACAGAATGATATCGTTAGCCAAACTTCTGAGCTTTTGTCTTCTCCAGATGTTAACTGATGGACTGGAGTGGTGTGGATTACTTGTGATGTTTTTATCAGCTGTTTGGACTCTCATTCTGACGGCACCCATTCACTGCAGAGCACCAGTAATGATTGAAAGCATGGAAATGCAAACCATTTCATTCTGTTGTTCCTGTGTGACTCTTTCAAGCTAATTTGTGAGCATGCGATGCTCATCGTAGTAATGAGGAGAACATGAGATTGTTTTATCCTCATTGAAAACACCCCTGTTGTAAATATTCGACGAGCATGTTAATCACACGGTATGATTTCCATCTACAGCATTGCAGAAATAAGGCATTTATGCATGTGCAGCACGCACGCTTGAACTGTATAATTGATAAATAACAACATATTTAACGTGCATCTCTTATGGGACGTAACATTTCATTGATTCTGAATGTTTTTGATAGCGGATGCGAGGCAGTTTACTGATTTTGATCTCCAATATAGATATGATTCATACAGAATTATAATTATCTTTCTCTTGAAGGAGTTATGATGTAATGCAGGACATCAAAGAGTGAATCAGATGCTGGTTGCTGATAAGAAATGTCTTGTAAAAGTATGTAAAAAAATCTAATTATATATAATTATATGTATTTTGACCCAGTCAATGACTTTCCCTCAGACAAATATGCAAATTGCTCATTCAGTTGATTTGATTTCATGTAATACTGTAAAAATAATGCAGTATCTCATTTTAAGGGCCCGTGAAGTTGCTGATGCTGATTTCACTTGACAAAATTAATCAATTAATCACTGTATAAACTGCAGCGCCCACATGTTGAGTGAAAAAATACAGTGTCAGGAAAATTTGGGCGTTGAACATAATTGCAAATGATAGAGGTCAGTCAACAAGAGCAGGATGATATTACTGCAGACGCAAACAAAAAATCAATCAGCGCAAGTAGCATTAAGAGACGAAGTGTGTTTAATGAGCCAAGAAACCTTGTACTTTGTGTACAATTTACAGCCGTACGACCCAAAACACACACAAACTTCCAGATGCTGATCTATTACAGACTGAACGCTGGAGAACAAAAGCGTGTAACACCCAGAGGTCATTAGCAAGAGGCAAGCTGTGTCGATATTGTTCAGTACGATGTGCAGTCGCTCTTTCCAATTAAGCATTTTAGAAAGATTAAAGGTAAAGTTCAGCCAAAAATGAAAATATGCTGAACACGTGCTCACTCTCAGGTCATCAGAGACTAGGATGCGTTTGTTTCTTCATCAGGTTTGTAGAAATGTGTCTCTGCATCAGTGTCTCAGCAATGGATGCTCTGCAGTGAATGGGTGCCGTCAGAATGAGAGTCTGATAAAAACATCACAATAATCCACACCACTCCAGTCCATCAGTTAACATCTGGAGAAGACAAAAGCTGAAACAAATCCAGCATTAAGATGATTTTAACTCAAATACGAGTCTATAATCCATAATAACTCTTCCTCCAGTGAAAAAGTGTTCTGGTCTGAATCAGGAGAGAAATCTGCATCAGATCAAGCAGCGTTTACAGCTAACAAAATTATATTCTAAGAATGTTTCTTTAATGTTCTCATTATAAAAACGTTATTTCTGCTCAAAAGCTGCAGTTTAGAAAAATGTTAGAAAAATGGGGGGGGGGGTATGTGAATGTTACAGAAAACATTAATGGATAAAATAAAATTTTATATATATATATATATATATAAAGAAAGCCACTTTTGAATGTTCTCTGAAACTAGTAAGCATTGTTTAAAAAAGTTAGACAAATGTCCAACTAAAATATTTAAGAAAAACATTCCACGAATGATGTATAAATACTGTTAACCTTTTGAGAATGTTATTAAAGACAAAGAATGTTATTGTTAGCAAATGTTCTGAGCTTTTGTCTTCTCCGGATGTTAACTGGTGGACTGGAGTGCTGTGGATTATTGTGATGTTTTTATCAGACTCTCATTCTGACGGCACCCATTCACTGCAGAGCATCCATTGCTGAGACACTGATGCAGACACATTTCTACAAACCTGATGAAGAAACAAACTCATCCTGATCTTGGATGAGCACATTTTCAGATAATTTTCATTTTTGGCTGAACTATTCCTTTAAAGGGGTGGTTGACTGGTTTTTTTCTAGGCTTGATTGTGTTTATGGGGTGCAGTCTAGCATGTGTTCATACTTGGTTTTTTTAAAAACGCATTATTTTTCACATAATTTACCTTTATTCCACACCTCTCTGTCCCTTCTCTGACAAACGCCTCGATTTATTTCCTGGTTTATGAAGCCCCTCCCTCGATGGGCTGAGATTGGTTAGCTGGCTCAGTGTGTTGTGATTGGCTAAACCGCCTCTACTGCACGTCTGAACGTCCCGCCCCTCACCTCAGTGGCATGTGCTCCGGTTGAATTGTAAACAGTGGCGTTGTCTATAATGCTTATCAATTTGAGCCCGATTGAGACCCAGAGGATATTAGTGAAGAGGATCGTGCAGAACCTGTGCAAGCACGGCTCTTAATGGTATGTTTGGTTGTTGTTGTCTCATACTTTTAAATACGCTGCTATTTGTAAGTGCTACTGCTTCTGTTAGCTTTTAATATACGGTTTTATCCTGATTAAAGCTTCAATACAGCACAGCAACCGCACGCGTGTCCATTTATAATGCTTCTCATTGCTGTGTGAAAATAAGTGTATAATTGGAACAGTTTGTTGGAGCTGATCTGACGATCTGAATGAGAGAGAGAGAGATGCAGAGAGAGAGAGATGCAGAGCAGGGCGACAGAGTAACAGTATTAAGAACCGCTGCTTTAATGATTTTGAAACTTGAGAATCCATTAGAATCGTTAGAAGACAGAATCGTGATTCATATGAATAGATTGTTATGTGCACCCCTAGTTTTCTCTTCCTCTTCTCTAAAGCAGCCTCCGCCCCCTTTGCTGCGTGTTCCCGGGGGCAGGGTTTATCTGGGTCTGTGATGTATCAGACCCGGGAAGTAACTCGTTGTAGTCCCTTAACTGTCGTTTTTGTAGGCATTAAACTGCCAGAATTTTAAAAGACGATATCTCCGTTTGCATTGAACTTTCAACGCCGCAACTCTGCAGATATTGTTTATGCTCAAACAGCAACATTACACACTAACTAATGTTAAAAAAGTGAAATCGCAATCAACCACCCCTTTAAGAAAAACACATCTTTCTGATAATTAGAAGTTTAAAGCCGCAGCTTCATGTATATCCACTAAGATGCAAATGAAAGTCTTAGTTATAACAAGGTTATAACACTAGAATCCTCACATACAGCATAAACCACTGCTTTTACTTGACAATAAAACAAAATGTAACCTCAGTGACCCCCAAAACACTCAAGATCACAATAGAAATAATTCATTTTATTTTGTGTCAGCGATGACGGCCCCCAGCGTGTGATGTGATTGATGCCCAGATCACGGCTTTACATGAAACACAGATGATTTGCTGGAGAAAAACAGGAGGTGCTGTAGACTCATGTTTCACGTTATAATGAACTACAGCATCAGGGAGGAATCACTTTGAGCTTCAGCTGGAATAATGACGACAAGAAGATCTCGAGATCGAAACACCTCCAGCTTCATTTCTGCTGAATAATTCATGCCTCATTAATTGGAAAGTAAATGAATTCCAATGTTTCCATACATGAATAATGTGAGCGATTAGTCTGCCTAAATCATTTACTGGCATTCCTTCAGAAAGCTGGTGTCTTTACCTGACGCTCACGGTGCATTAAAGATGAAGAGATCAGAGCTTGTTTATGAAAAACACCTTTTCAAATATAATGAAATTATATTTATACTTCTCTTTTCCATATAATGAGAGCAAAGGAGACCGACGCTGTTAAGCTCCAAAATTAAAGATTAAATTATAGAATTAATAACTCAATAACTCAATGAGCAACTAAATAAAAAAACTAATATATAATTTAGTTACTTATCAAATAAATAATTTAGTAACTTGTATATATAACAAATTTATTTACTTATGAAATAAATAAATAGTTTAATTACTTACTAAATAAATTAGTTACATATATAAATAAATAATTTAGTTACTACATAAATTAAATAACTTATTTAGTTACTTATTATATTAAATAATATTAAATAATTAATTTAGTTACTTAAGTAAATAATTAATTTATTTACTTATTAAATCAATTAATTACTTATTAAATAAAATAAATAATTGAGTTAATTATGAAATAAATGATAATTTATTTACTCATTAAATAATTATATATAATTTTATTACTATAATAAAGCGCTATATAAATGCATCATTCATTCATTCAATCAATTAAATAATTTAGGTGCTTAAGTAAATAATAATTAAAATTAGTTTATTTGAGTTACTTGTATGTATGTGTTTTATGAAAATATTAAAAACTGAGATCAGATATGCATGTTGGAAACCCGTTTCTGCCACAAAATAAAAGTAAATGCAACTTTTTATCTCAGATAAACTCACAAAACTACTAAATAAACATTAAATAAAAAATTACATAAATTAAAGTAAAATATAAAATTTGACTTTTAAATATATTTATAATGAATTCAGATTTTTTTTCCTTAAAATTCAGAGTTTCTTAAAATTCATATATTTTCTCGCAATTATATAAGATGTACTTAAGATTTCGATATGTGTGTGTGTGTGTGTGTGTGTGTGTGTGTGTATATACACACACACACACACACACACACACGCATACATATATAACACATATATACAACACTAATCGTGACTCATTATATTCCAAATTTTCCCAAATGTTTTCTTCAAATCTGTTTAGTATTCACATAACCTCTCTTTTCTTTATAATGAAAGCAAAGCGGACTGAGCCTGTACATATATAAAGACATATATCATAATTACTGTTATTTAACAGCACTTTTTCTCTCTTTTTTTTACAGTCATAAGCATTACTTAAGTAACATTTACAAACAAAGAGTCAATAAAAGCTACTGGGAATTCCCAAGTAAACTTAACTTAAAGATGTATATTTAAAGCTACTAATAATTATTAAATTATAATAATTTTTGTAAATTAACTATAGACTTTTCTGAGTGGAAATTGTTTCCAAGCTTTTTTCAAGTAAATCCTACACTGTAAAAAAATTACTTAAAAAAATTATGGTAACAATATTACACTTAATATTTTTGAGTAGTTTTTACGACTTGATTTTGTAACGGAATCTACCTGAATAAATCATGTAAAATCTCCTAAATTAATGAATCTATGACACAATGAATTTAATATAATTTGTGAAATGTGTTGATTTATTTTAAGTTGATTCTCAGAAGTCAGTGATTTTGAGCGAGGCCTGTTTGTGTTTGATTTTGAGTTATTTTGTACATTTAAAAGACTGTAAACAGCTCAAGTAATACTTGAGAAATACTGGAAAGTACTGCACTAGCACGAGCAAAGTTATGCTCACTGAACAAGGCTTAATGACTTATAGGAGTAATATCCATAACCATAAGCTCTACTCTTCTGCACAATGGAAACTTCAATGTCAAACATAACTGAACATTAAACATTAATAGATGTTTCCCTTCACTCAAAAACACATCAAATAGCATTTAATTTCAAAATTTACTCTCCATCCAGCTATATGCAAAGCATGCTGGGAACTAATAATCACTTCTAAAATAAAACTGCATAATTGAGCTAATTCTCTTCAAATAAATAGCTAGCATTCTTTCATTATTTTTTTAGTTTAATCAGTTCCTCAATTCAAGCCTCAAAACTGCTGAAGTTTCCTTTAAAAAAATGAGGAAAACACATCTCTTGGTTTTATTAGTAAAAAGTCCTCAATATTTTCTATACAACACTGAATCACAATTTCTTTAATGAAATATACACTATTTTTAATTATCACCTTCATTTTTTTTAATGAAAATTACAAGACCCATGATTCATTTTTTACAGTGTACTCCAAATTTTTTACAGTGTATGTGAATATACTATATTCCATTTTTGAAATATACTGGTTTTGTGAGCAACAGACTGTGATTCAATAATAATAATAATACAATTCAAACTCATAATAACATTTGGCTACTAGCTGTGTGACTTCAGAGGACTTGGAAAACAGTGCACGGGTCATATGAACGAATGTTATGATACATGTTATGATTTTATGGTGCTTTTGTATGTTTTTTGAAGCTGAAAAGTTTCTGTTCACTGCATGGAAAAGAGCAACCACAGTATCTCCTGAATCAGAAAATGCATTTTTGAGCTACTGAAGTATTTCTGTATGAAGATGGAAAAACAAGGTCATATAAGGTTGTTTGCATCGGCCTGAAGCAGAAGAGTCGCTGGGTGGATTTGGCTCTCGTTCTCGCTCCTAATCAGATTTGGGCAGGTTTACATTAATGCATTTGGCAGATGCTTTTATCCAAAGTGTGTTCATGCTATATATTTTCCATGAAGGGTTTAATTTGATGATCCTGGTGTTTCTAGTGTCACGCTCCAGCAGATGAGCTAACAAAAGACTAGACTACACATGTATTCTCATTGCTACATAGTGTACTGTAAATACTGTGGCTTTTTTAATAAATTGCTCGTGATGTTCCTCATTTATACGTCGTTTTGGGTAAACACGTCGACTGAATGAATTAATGTAAATGTTATGATAAAGACGACGCTTGGGAGTTTGTTGTCTTTTGGCAGTTTTTAAATACAGAAGCTTAAACACAGACAGTGAAGAGCTACTTTTGGCAATAAATAATACATTTATGAATAAAACTCTCAAACTCACCAGTTTTATAATGTAAAGCTGTTTTGTTCTGTTTTTTTACACCAATGTCAGACTGATTCGGTCACTTGTTATCAAGCTATGTGTAAATAATCAAATATGATACAGCACAATCCATCTCTAAAGACTTTTATCACAAGATTATGACAATATGGCATATATTCTACAATACAGACCATATTTCCATTACATTTACAGCTATACATCACTCACATGACATTTATAAGTATTATTTTATTTATGTTTTGATTTTAAAATGAGTTAAATTTTTAGTAATTGTATGTTTTTGTCATTTTTAGTTTTTATCCATGTATTTGTTATGAATTTGTATTGCAGTTTTAGCTTTAGCTATTTTAATACATCAAGTTAAACTAAATAAAAATGAGATATTGTTTTTTAATATTGTTAAAATTGTTCAATTGAGATATTGTTCTAGCTGATTGTTTTTTAATATTTTATTTCAGTTAATGTTTATTTTATAAAGTAACCAAAATAATAAATAAATAAATAAAAAAGCAAATAACCAAATAAGATGAAGATCTCAGCTATACATCATTCATATAACAACATTTTATTGTACATTTTAATTTTAGCAATTTTATGATGTTTTTTGTAATTTTTTGTTTTGTTTTTAAACGTCTATATAGTTTTTAATAATTTATATTTCAGTTTAGTTTGAGTTATTTTAGTAAGTTTTATAAAATAAAATTTTATTTTATTTTAGTTAACATTTATTAAAATTTCAAGAACTGAAATAAGTAAAAATAAAAAGTAAATAACCCAATAATACGAAGCACAACGCATCTGTAAAGCATTGTTGTTGTTGTTTCAGTGATGGTGAGAGATGAATGCCTTCTCATGTTTCTTATTATAAAAAAACTATAAGAATATCACATTGTTTTATTTATTTATTTAATATTTGAGAAATGCCGTGTAATATAAACCATATGACTCTTCCAGCTTCAATCACATGAGATTTAAGATCGTATCACACGTCTTTGTGCTTCTCTCACTGATTGATCTCGGTTAGCGTCCGCAGTCATTTGAGTCCAGAGCAGTCTGCTCTTGTTCACTGACCTCTTGTCATTTACGGTTGTGTTCAATGTCCAGAATCTGCTGACACCTTCAGTTTCACCAAACCTGAGCGCTGCAGTTTAACACCATGCAGTCATAATCAGCCTGAAGTTACTCCTTACTGCAGCCTGCAGATATCACAAACACTACAGCAACCATTGATTATATTACTAATAAAACAATAACATCTTACATATTGTGATGTACATCCCAGTGTTTATCCAAAAACACTAAATTAACATTGAATGTTATTCTTCACGTCGACTGTGCATTTGAAAAGTTAAGTGACTAATAAGAAGTAGCAAAATAAACAAATATAACTAGAAGTGCTAAACCACAATGCAATTATTACATTTTATAAAATTTAAAGCATTAAAAGAACATTATCTGACACAAAACAAAATGAAATTAATTCAGTGGACAACAACAAGCTTAATATAGCAATACACAGATTTCCACATATCACAAATTTTAAAATGTAATTTAAAAATATATATAAAAAGTTTGCTCTGTTTGTTTGTTTTGTATAGTCATATATCGTTATGACTATAAAATAGCTATTATTATTATTGATAAAATATTCAACAAAATAAGAAATACTACCATTGTAATATTTCACCTTAAAATAAAACATCTGAGCATGAGAAATATAATAATAATTTATTTTACAAAACATTAAACCATAAAGAAGTGTAATTTTAGTATTAATGAAATACTATCAGTGTTGAATCAGTGTTTATCTTTATACGTAATGTTGTTGTGTTTTTCATTTTTAGTATTTTTTTAAAATGTCTAAACTTTGTCTAAATGTTTTATTTCTGTTTTAGTTTTAGTTATTTTGTAAATCAAGTTAAACTAAATAAAAATTAGAAATGTTGCTTTGGCATAGCTGAATTAAAATGCTTTTTATATTTTATTGTATTTTATTTCAGTGTATATTTTTTTTCAAGTAACAAAAATGTTATTTATGATTTTAATTTCAGTTCAAATTTTAGTATTAATTAAGCAGGGATTAACAGAAATCAATTTTATTTTATTTTGATTAATCTTGCTTGTAATAATATCTTGAAAAGCATTACTATTTACTGTCATGCTACTCAAAAAAAAAAATTGCTACTTTTAGTTAGTTACTCCCAGTATTGGCATAAATGTGTCCCTGCAGCACAAAAGAGTCATAAGTAACACAGGTATATTTGTAGCAATAGACAACAATACATTGTATGGGTCAAAATTATACATTTTTCTTTTATGACAAAAATCATTAGAATATTAAGTTAAGATCATGTTCCATGAAGACAATTTGTAAATTTCCTACCATAAATATTTAAAAACTTAATTTTTGATTAGTAATATGCATTGCTAAGAACTTCATTTGAACAACTTTAAAGATGATTTTCTCAATATTTAGATTTTTTTGCACCCTCAGATTCCAGATTTTCAAATAGTTGTATCTCAGACAAATATTGTTTTATCATAACAAACCATACATCAATGGAAAGTTATTTATTCAGCTTTCAGATGATGCATACATCTCAATTTAAAAAAATTGAGCCTTATGACTGGTTTTGTGCTCCAGGGTCACACATGCAGCTTGTTCTCAACGCCAGCCCATTTGCAATTCAAATGCATGAGGAACGACAGCTCATCCGCTCATTTATCGAGCCGAGGTTAGAAATTATGACTCACCGACAGTTTAACCACTCGTCAAGGGAAAGAGAGAGAACCAGGCCAGATTTAAACATACGTTAGTTGTAAAAGTTAAACACCCACGTACGGCGCGCTCCAGATCCTGATGTACCCACTCGTTCTCACTGAAGAGGAGGCATCCAGGCATCTCTGGCCCCTCAGTGTTATTATCGTCAGCCACCGGCGAACGCTGATGACCCTCGATGACACCGGCCACAGGGCAGATTAGCTCTTTGTGTTGAAGACTGGAGAGCTTCTCGATGGGCTAATCACTCTGTGCTTCATAGACTCGTATAAATGTGTGTCTGATTTTGTGTGATGAACATCCGATGCCGAGCAGAACACTTTCCTGGATCCACGTCCTTGTTGGCTTTGGAACAACATTCCCATTAAACAATCAATGTCCTATTCTTGCATTTGACTACTGGCTTTTACTGTCATTTAGGCAGAGATTTATCTGAAGTAGATGCAATCTGCAACGTAAATGAGAACTGCATTAAACCTTATCAGCTTCATGTTTCCAGAACTTAGTAAGTGTGAACTTGAATGCAAAATGCATTGAAGGACTAGCCAACAATGAGAATGTGTTATAAATGTGCTCCCCCTCAGTTCATCCGAGATGTAGATGAGTTTGTTTCTTCATCAGGTTTGTAGAAATGTGTCTCTGCATCAGTGTCTCAGCAATGGATGCTCTGCAGTGAATGGGTGCCGTCAGAATGAGAGTCCAAACAGCTGATAAAAACATCACAATAATCCACACCACTCCAGTCCATCAGTTAACATCTGGAGAAGACAAAAGATTAAACAAATCCAGCATTAAGATGATTTTAACTAAAATACGAGTCTATAATCCGTAATAACTCTTCCTCCAGTGAAAAAGTGTTCTGGTCTGAATCAGGAGAGAAATCTGCATCAGATCAAAACAGCTCTAAACAAATATGTGGCTGAATTTTGATGTGAGAGACAACAGCAGATGCACTTTTTCACTGGAGGAAGAGTTATTATGGATTATAGACTTGTATTTTAGTTAAAATCATCTTAATGCTGGATTTGTTTCATCTTTTGTCTTCTCCAGATGTTAACTGATGGACTGGAGTGGTGTGGATTATTGTGATGTTTTTATCAGACTCTCATTCTGACGGCACCCATTCACTGCAGAGCATCCATTGCTGAGACACTGATGCAGAGACACATTTCTACAAACCTGATGAAGAAGCTACTCTCTAAAAAATGCTGGGTTAAATACAACCCAGTTCTGGGTAAAATACGGACAAACCCAGCGACTGGGTTGTTTTGACCCAGCGGTTGGTTACTACCCAGAAGGTTGAGTTAAACATTTAACCAAACTGCTGGGTCAAAACAACCCAGTCACTGGGTTTGTCTGTATTTTACCCAGAACTGGGTTGTATTTAACCCAGCATTTCTCACACACAGTTCTCAAAACGAGCGACGCTGCATCTCATTCAACACAACTAGTTGATGCTCACCTGACGCACCTGTGGATTCGTATTCAAACTAAACATCTGGGTTTTCACATGAATGAAGACCTTTTCAGTTTGCCCAGCTCAGTTTGTCTGCTGGAAAACCAGGAGCGACAGATGGAGTAAGTGATCGCAGTTCAAATGAAACAACTCCCGCTGAACTTGATTCAGTCTGACAGGAGAAAAGGGCAGCTGTGGTGATCTGGTCTTTTCATTGCAGTCAGCCCAATGTAAGTCGGCTTACTTGTCTATCATACGCTCGTCTCGAAGCTCGCTGCATGAAAATATGCCTTTTTCCCTCAGAAGCAGCTCTGTTTGAGTGACCTACTGTAGCTGAGGTCAAGATTTGAAGAAATATTGTTTATTTAAAGTGATGGTGTCTCTACCATTGCTATCAGCTCAGATTTATATTCACCACAGAAAGGTCTTATTATTCAGTGCTTGAATCTTACTGGTTATAGGAATTACAGTACTTATGGGAATATGTAAACTCAGGACTAAGCGCATAAATATGCCATCTGCCATATTTTCAGACAATATTTTGCATGTTTCTAATGTAAGTTTTCCAGAATGTAAAGCATGTATCAATTGCACCTCTTATGCAAATATCTTACATCATATTTTTTATTTTCAGTTTTATGATTGCAAACAGTTGCATAAACATCAAGTGCAATGTAAGTCATCGTGAATAAAAGCTTGCATGCCAAATGCATGAATATTAATGTTTACAACAAGGTTAACATGCAAATGCTAACTAGAACTAACAATGAACACAATGTAAAGTTTTTATCAGTTGCACCTTTTGCAAATATCTTACTTTATATATAACAAAAGAATGTGTTTAATTTTAACGTAATATTTGTATTTAATTAATTAATTTTTCATGATTATAACAATCTCAGTTTTGGAAACAAGGAGCGACAGTTCAAATTAAATAATGTTTCTAATGTACGTTTTCCAGTTTATTACAACTTAGACATGGAATATGTACAAATGCATTAATAAAATTGGCAACACTGTAACTTCAACAGCATGGCATTAAAAACACCAGCCATGAGTTTGATAGGGAATGCATGTATAAAGCTGACAAATGCATAAAAATAAATGTTTACAATGAGTTTAGCATGCAATTGTTAACAAGAACTGGTATGCAATCTTGTGTACTTTCTATTTAGTTTATAATCAGTTTCATTTTCAGTTTTGTGCTTTCAACAAGAATGGACTAATGCAAATTCATTTAATTCAGTCATTTTTTGGTGCCAGTCTACAGATGCTTGCTGATCATCTTTGCTGCTAAATATAATTCATACCAAAAATCAGCCTTCATTATGTGCCAGTCAGCAATTACAGTATTTGCAGAGCTGACAGAACTAAACAAATAGCTTAATACACCATAAATAGCACAATCTTAATGAAGTAGCCTAGAGAAACACAGCAGCACTACTTGAGAAAACTGGAAGGAAACTGTATTATAATCACCACGCTCGCTTAGATTTGTTCAGCACAGCGAGAGTGTTGTAATGTGTTACATCGCATTGCTCATTTGCAGTTCAGGTGCAAAAGGTGGCAAGTGAGTCTCACAAAGCATGAGTTTGATTCCCAAGGCATTGCAAGAACTCATTAAATAAACCTTAAAAGCAATGCAAATCACTTTGGATCACCATGCAATGGTTAACAAGAGCAAACAATGAACACAATTTAATGCATTTATCAATTGCACCACATATGCAAATATCTTGCATACTTGCATAAAAATCTGATTTTTCAATAAAAGTCCATTTTTCACCAGTCCATTTTGTGCCTGTTTTTGGTGCAAATATAAGACATTTGCAGTGTTAACGACATAAAAAAACACGTTGCTGTGCATTGTTCACTTGCAGTGTAAATGCAAAAGGCAGCAATGAATTGAAAAGCCTGATTGTGCTAGCAGACTGGACTTTAAGTATCCCTGACCTACAACTCCAAACCGTTTGGAGATTATCCAAACCTCCGGTCCAGAGTCGTCTAAAGAGGGTCGGTGTGAATTGACTCTTTGCATGATGTTAAATGTCACTCCTTGATCTTTCTGCACTCAAGAGTAATTCAACTTCCCATCAACGCTTAGCAAAAGGCTACACGGCTCACAAAAGACACGTTTACGGCTTTGGCTCTTGTGTCTGATGGTGTTATCGGCACAAGCATCTGACCTGACTTCATGCGAGATGGTTTGTTTAATTAAACTACAACTATATAAGTGAATTAACAATGCTCAACTAACTTAACCAGAAGTCCCCAGCTAAAAACGTTGACCTTTTTTCTGGTGAAAGAAATACATGAATGTTAGTCAAAATTTTAAATGTCATGGGGATGAATATTTACTGAGTATTCCTCTATTTTGTAAAAGGAAGTGAAATGACAATTTTCACCTGAATTTAGAGGCAATTTGCAGGCGGCTAAAAATGACTTTAGAAAGATTGCAGCATCATTGTTATTTTTACACAGAGATTGGTGGGTCTTTTAGTAAAATCTTTAGCAATCTTTGTTGCATTATATGACAACGGCGACAGTTAAAAAAATAGGAAACTTTTTTTTTTTGCATTTTCCCCCACAGTTTATGTGCATGTAACTCAAGAATTATTAATGATATCACAACATCCTTTTTTGATTTCTTAACACACTTTTGCTTTGGTATGTTAACGTTTCAGGCCCTTTGTGATTCATTTCCAGAGATATGAGATCTCAATGCAGCTTCATGTGTAAATTGTACACATTTTCAGTGATCAAAAAACAAATGTGTGTCACTTTGCATACAGCTGATATTTATTGCATTTAAAGAGGAATGTCTGAAGAACATATAATGATGAAACTAGAAATGTATCTTGTTTCCTTCTATCAAAACAACGGCATAGAGCATAACGTATTAAGTGCCAAATCATTCTTTTTCCAATGTTTGCATGCCTATAACTCAAGACATAGTAAAGATATCTTAATATCCTTTTAGACTTTGGTTCTTAACAAACATTTCTTTTATCATATTAATTGTGAAGTCCCTATATGGTTCAGACCCAGAGATATGGGGATCTCAATGCGGCTCCATGTACAAACTGTGGCATTTTTTAGCAACACTTTAAGGAGTCCTTGTTACACGTTACATGTACTTACTATTATAATAACAATAAATTATGCATAATTGCAAAAAAAACCTAAGCCAAATCCTAACTGTTGGGGAATAACAGTTAAAACCCAAGGACCAGGTATGATGAACAAAGACAAGGAGTCAGATTGTGATTAATTAAAGACATTTTCTGAAGAAAATAGTTTGCAGTTTCATCCGCAGAAGTCAGCTTCAACACTCGCGATGGAGTTCGTCGGCCGCTCTGCTTTACAATACAAAATCACCACAATTATACCCTGACAGAGGTTGCTAATTACGTCAATGCATAAGTCATCAAAATTCTGATTGGTTCCAAAACCTAAATAAACTTAGACAATTTCCACATATGGACACAAGCTTGAAGCATATCTTCTGATGACTATTTTGGTGACAAGTGATCAGAGGTCAGACGCAATACGTCTCTCCAAAGACGTATATCTGATACGCTGGACATTGCAGTTGACCGTTTGTCCTGGGACTGTCTGCGCTTCTCCCTGTACACACAGATACTAACACACATACGCAGAGAAACACTTATCTTACTTCAAGGTTACACACACACAATGAGAGCAGCTTCTTAGAGAGTAGAAAGGCAGACTAAAGCCATATTCAACTTATTCTCTAACATGCATAAATGTAACTTTGATTAATAATTATTCAAGAAATATTACAATTAATATTATTATGAAGGCCATTGTAGATCTGCCATCCACTCCTTCATAACCATATAGTAAGTACATGTAGTTAATTAATATTACTCAGTACTTAAATGTATAATTACACTGTAACAAAGACACCTTAAAATAAAGTGTAACCCATTTGTCTCATTTTCAGTGGTCAAGAACTAAATGTGAATCACTTTGCGTACATCTCATTCTTTTTGCCTTTAAAGAAAAATGTCTCAAGAACAAATAATGTTGAATCTAGAAATGTATCTTGTTTCTCTCTATCAAAACAGCTGCATAGAACATAACACATTAAGTGCCAAAATCATTCTTTTTCCAATGTTTGCATGCCTATAACTCAAGAAATACTCAAGATATCTTCATATCCTTTCAGATGTCGGTTCTTAACAAACTTTTCTTTTGTTATGTTCATTTTGAAGGCCCTATATGGTTCAGACTCAGAGATATGGGGATCTCAACACGGCTCCGTGAGTGAATTAAACATAGCTTACACCACTGCAGGCCCAGAATGCTGTGCATAATACCTGAGCTTGAGGCCACACAACATGCATGATGAATACATCAGCCAGTGCATTCACACATCCACCATCTGTTATAGCTGCTGGACCAGGAGCTTGTGTTTTAACATCTCAGATCTGACCAGTATGTGCATGTGCACAGGCCTGTGAACCCTGAACACCGTTCCTGAATATATATAAGAAGAAGCAGCTCACACACACTCAAACAGAGCCTGTTTATACTGGTCTTGAGTTTTCGCCTTGATTTGCTGTTTGCGAGCCGTGTCATGCACTTCAAATGGCATGGAATATTTAATTAGCTCCGCCTCGGTTGATCGTCTCATCATGGCTGGCTCTTAACTTATCCTATTTGCATGTCTCTTTTAAGAGAGGACTTCAGAAGCACCCTTGAGGGTTTAAAAACAGCCAGGCACCTTTAGCTCACCCTGTCCACATCTGCAGCTCCATTAGCATGGCTTTGAATCCTGAAGATGCCTCGTGATCTGTGTGGTGCACGAGCGCCTCCTCAGGACACTGAAAACCCCACAGATGCACAGTAGAGAAGGAAACCAAGCCATGTAAAGACAGGAAGACACTATTTACTAACAACCTAGCAACACTCATAATACCCTAGCAACCAAAAACACCGCAGGAACTGCTAATGATCACTGTAACTATAACAAAACACCAATATAACCGGGCATACAGTCATCATTTAAGAGTGTATGCTCGGTTATATTGGTGTTTTGTTATAGTTACAGTGATCATTAGCAGTTCCTGTGGTGTTTTTGGTAAAATTATGTATAGACTTATATTAAAATTAATAAAAACATTATTTAATAAATTATTACAATTATGTTTTGCATTGTGATAGATGACATTAAGCACATTTTCTTACAAATACACATTATTATCTGAAATAATAATAATAAATATATAATATAAATGTTTTATGTAAATATATGTTTATATATATTATTCACAGATATTATTTATAACTGTTAAATATTGATTCATGATAGTAATTTGTTATGTTGCCTTTAATTTATACTCATTTATCAATTGCACCTCATATGCAAAAATGTAATATTTAAGAAAAAAAACATCAGCATTCAATTTTCAGTTTTATTTTTTGCTGCTAAATATAATTTGCAGTGTTATCAGAACTAAAAGCAATTGTTGCATCATAATATATAAAAAAATATATTTATATATATTATTTAGTTATTATTTATTACTGAAATATTTTTTTTTAACTGCCTTTATTAATTTCTACCATTTAAAAAGAAGAAATGTATTAAAATGTTTTGTTTTTGTGCTGAAACAGATACAGAAAATGCTGTATTACAATAATAATCACCATTATGAATTATCAAAAAGAAAAGAAAAGTAAATATCCAGGATGCATTAGAGCAATTCAAGTCTTTAAAGAAATGTGTGATATATTTTTTTATTATTTCATGTGCAAATTTTACCTTTTTTATGCAAATTAATAACTTCTTTTATTTTTGTTCAACTCCTGATTTTAGGTGAAATAGTGACATATAAAGACGACAGCAAGAACGACAGCTAAATTAAATGCTCACATTTTCCTTTTGTTGAATCCTTGTGCAGCTACACAGCAGGAGAGTGTTTTACCAGACTTATTGTTATCATATCGTGATGAAATCATGCGAAGCCGGTGAGGAAAAAAAGATAAGCTCAAAGGTCAAACCCCGTCACCAGACTGCGAGGAACAAGCGTATCTTCTTCATGTGCATCCAGAGGCAGCGGATGCAAACCATGTGCGATGTTTCCATGACAACCAACATCTGAAATATCCTGTTATCTTGGAAATAGATGGCAAGCCAAAGGATACACGGCTGGCAGAGTAAATCATGAGGCTTCCAGCTTTAGCTTTCATATTACGCCCAAAAGCAGACCATTAAAATCCATAAATATCTCTTACTGTATATCCATGACGGCTGTGAGTCCTGTAGGTCATAGTTTGGATGATAACACTGCTTATATAAACCAGTGCTTTTAACCTTAAACTGCTTTTATCGTCTGTCTGGACGCAGATATAAACCTGTTTTTAACTCATTAGTCATGTGCATTAAACCACAGTTGAATACTCAGTTTTATAAAAGCTGTTTATACAGAATAATGATAAAGTGTGTCAACTCTTCAAATGTGTTGTGCTTCTGCCATCTAGTGTCTGATTTGTCTATTTCAACACTGCAGCTCTCTAATCACAATCACATCTGAATGTTAGACACATAACAGTCATAATCTAAAACAAATACATCAACTTCTAACAAAACAGAAACACCTCAATCATCAACAGCAGCTAAATATTTGAGATGAACCGCAGACGTTTCTTAACACAAATGCATCTATAATTCAGAACTTCATATACACTCAATATCATATGTGTCCCTGCAGCACAAAAGCAGTCATAAGTAACACAGGTATATTTGTAGCAATAGCCAACAATACATTGTATGGGTCAAAATTATTGATTTTTCTTTTATGACAAAAATCATTAGGATATTAAGATCATGTTCCATGAAGATATTTTGTAAATTTCCTACCGTAAATATATCAAAACTTAATTTTTGATTAGTAATATGCATTGCTAAGAACTTCATTTGAACAACTTTAAAGACGATTTTCTCAATATTTAGATTTTTTTGCACCCTCAGATTCCAGATTTTCAAATAGTTGTATCTCAGACAAATATTGTTCTATCATAACAAACCATACATCAATGGAAATATTATTTATTCAGCTTTCATATGATGCATACATCTCAATTTCGAAAAATTGACACTTATGACTGGTTTTGTGCTCCAGGGTCACATATTAAATTTAATTATACACTTATATAATTATGTGCATAATTATAAACATTAGATGATATATTAAGCATGTCAACTTTTTTGTGGTTTATTTATATGTATACATACACTGCCGCTCAAAAGTTTGGGATCAGTATGATTTTTAATGTCTTTTTGAAAACAAAGTAAAATATGATGAGGTTCTAAATTAAGGGCTTTGTTTACTTTTTTTGTTATGTCTACTTTAAAGTCAACCCAAAATGAAATAGAACAAGGGCAAAAGAAAAATAAATGTTCAATATCTTCAACATATATTTTACAAAAGGTACATTTATCACAAACACTATGAATATATCTGCATTTACAGGATAGGGAAGGGAGAATTTGAATGGAGAAATAGCATATTTCCAAAAGCACCTAGCAACAAATTTAGCAATTTTTTAATGTATTTGGCAACTTTTAGCAACTTTTGATAAGTGACAATAAAAAGGCACACATTTCCATCTAAATTACACAAAAAGAGGAAACCAAAGATGCCTCACAGTACACACACCACATGAATTGAGTTAGCTGCTATTTGCAATTGTTCAATTTAATAATAATAATTTAATAATTGTTCATTTATAAAACACTTATAGTTGCTTGTACCTGCGATTGTCGATCGGTTAGTACACTGTAAGAAAAATGGAAAAGATAGATGGAAGATAGTAATTTTCCAGGACATTATCCAGTATAACCCTGTAACCCAAAAACACAATGCTTAATTTAAAAAGCAGATAAGAAAATTATTTCATATTAACATAGTAGATTGTTAGCTATTAAAAAAAACTTAAATTGTCATCATTCAAAAATGTTCAAATTCAATGTATTTAAAAATACAGTTATTTATATTTTAATATTATATTTTGCATACAAACAAATCTAAATTAAATTATATAAAATATATGTATTTTGCTGAGATTTGATGACAATTTTGCGTTGTGATTATGCAATGACGTCATCGGGCAATGACGTCATAACTTCATTTTGTTGTTATTATTAATTTTATTGTTTTATTTTAAATTATTATTTTTCCTTTATTTATTTTTTAAGTGTTTTTTTACTGGTTTAACTGTTTGTTATGTGGATATTGTGTATTTTGTACTGTTTTGTATGTTCTTGATCAAATCAACTTTTAGCAACAAATCGACCTTCCTTTAGCAACTTTTTATGACAATTAGTTGGCAACACTGGCTGAGTTTTGGATTGCATCAAATAATAAACGAAGCGAGCAAAAACAGGGTGAAGGAGGAGTAAACAGCACAAGAGTCGATGAGAGCAGTCTTTCACATGTAGTGTGTCAGCAGGGGCGACAGAGAGGGTTGAAGCAGGTGCTGAGGGGGTGCTAGATCAATGACAGGGGAGCTGGGCAATTAATAGTAAATATGACCAAAACAGGTTGTGATTATTATTATTGTATATGAATAATAAAATCACTATATAGGCGCATTTCAAATGTTTATGAGGAATGTGGGAGTATTATCGCGCTTCGCCTACTGTGTGACACGGGGGCGTGCACGCGATTATTTTTATGTATTTATTTTTTCCTGCGGAAAGAGTCATTTTTGGATGTGCTTTCTGTCGTCTCATGCAGTCTCTGTGAATGGAGCGCGTCACAACAATGAACCAGCTCACAGACATAAGAAATAAATCTGCAGAAAGCTTGAAAAACAATTAAAATAATAAAACAAATCTTCTCTGATTATGTAGTCCGTATAGGTGCATTTCTCTATTAAAGGCACGTCCACTGTGGAGATAGGGAGTCTGAGAAAGCACTAGTTTATTAATAAATAATTAAAATGTATTTTTCCCCGATGCATTCATAATCATTAGCCGGTGCTTTGCGGCAAGCTTTGTGTGCAGAGACCTTTATGTGTGCGTTTGAGCGCGGAATAATAGGCATAAATAATAACCTAAATGGTTATTATACTATCAATTTAATATAAACGTGCGAATAGTTGACTAGAAAAATCTTTAGTCGGGGCAGGCCAACAGTACTTGGCACAAGGAACCGATCCATTTTTAAAATTAAATGATGACAGACTGCAAATCACGTTATTGCATTGCAGTATTTCTGCATGTGTTTAATGAGTCAAATGTTTTTATTTTATTTCATTTTTTATGGGGGTGCTTTGGTTTTTTGGGGGGTGCTGGAGCACTAGCACCGCACATGAGTGTGTGCATGGCTATAATGAGTCCGTGCGTGTAAATGTGTATCAACACAAAAGTCTCCTGAATGAAAACTGTGCAACCCAGTGTCCCAAAAATACTTGTGTATATGTAATATAGTTGAATTTTGAAGTAAAAAGTGTTGGATTATTTCGATCATGATTTTTCTCTTTTTTTCTAAATAAAAAAACAGAAAAATTATTCCAGTTTTTTTTATTTTTGTCTATTTAAATTATGTTTACAAACTCACCACACAAGATTAATGGCCAAAAACTGTTGTTTTTTGAAAGCCATTTGTTTTCTGAAAAAAATGACACCTTGCACTTGAAAATAGCACATTCTGTTATAATTTTACAGTCAAATAAACAAAATATGTGAAAATGACCTATTTTACCCTTCCCTTTATAAACTTGCGCTCTTTTTATAGGCGCGTTCGCTGCACAGAATGATCAGTGTATGACATCAAAGTACCGCGAGAGCCATTCGGAAGCATAGGATCCATCGGCTCTCTTATCGCTCTCGCGGTACTTTGATGTCATACGGTGATCATTCTGCACAGCGCTGCTTAAAGTCGAACGCGCCTATGACTGGCTTCGCACGTGACTATGTTTCGGCCAATGGCTGTTTTGCCCCGTTCGGACCTGTTAGGAGTTGTTAGGCTTAGACCATTGGATGTTCAGATTGTTAGGACTTGTGTTAGGAATTAGTTCGAAAGTGTTAGGACTTATTTAGAATGTGTTAGGAATTGTAACAAATCCTTAGAGGCTGAACGATTTTTTCCAGCTGACGAGGGAACATTGACAGCCAATCAGAATCCATCCTGCTATAACAGCTGGAGAATTTAAAGCGGCAGACGCGCGTGCTCTTAGAATAAACAGAAGATATCTGCTGGTGTGGACGCTAATATCGTTATCGTTATAGTTATCTTTATAGTTATCATCCTTGGTGTGAACGGGGCTTTACACAGGTAGCTAAGAAAAAAAACTGTGTTTTTTCGCTATACACACTCATTTTTATGTAACGTTATTAATAACTGAATTAATTATATATTAATATTTTAACATTAAAATATGTCGTTTGTTGACAATTTGTAACAAAAAATATTGCAATGGTGACTTTTTCCTATTAATTTTACCTAGTTCACTTTTAAACAAAATGTTATTGATGAACTCCCATTTACTAAAAATGTATGTCATGATATTTTATGACACAAATGTACATTACTTCCCTGTTTACCCTGCTAATTTCTGTTTGTTTGTTTTTTAATGTAATTTTGGTCATCTACTTTTTAAGGTGCATAACCACCACCTGCTGTACTGGAGTGTGGACCAGAGATTTGTATTTTCTTAATACAAAAAACTACAATCTATAGAGAATGAGAATGTGACGTAACTCATTCTCTATACATTAATCCAGATTCTTTAAGAAAAATAAGTACAGCTTTGTATGACTATGACTGCCTATCATTTAATATATCCTTAAGACTTAATACATTCACCCCATATTTATTTATTTAACTCATCTTTTAATTCTCTTTGCTTTGGTCATTTAGTTTTTAAGCGGTTGCTTTAAATTATTTAACGTTAAACGTGACGAACGTGTGGCCAACGTGGAGGCGTTCCTCATGAATATTAATTAGCGCGTGCTTAGGGCATTGCCAGCGGTGGTTGCGCGTCCAATCAAGTATCGTAATTAATATTCATGAGTCACGTCATATTATTTACTCATATTATTTTCTAAACAAACTATTTGTAATCGCTATAAACAGAGCGTGGCATCGCGACGAGGTGGCCGAGTGGTTAAGGCGATGGACTGCTAATCCATTGTGCTCTGCACGCGTGGGTTCGAATCCCATCCTCGTCGATTGCTTTTGGGTGTAAACACTGATCTATAATGTCATTATATATAGATCAGTGGGTGTAAATAGTTACCGTTGCTATGGTTACAGTGTGTTCGCTATTATTATCAAAGAATAATAAAGAAACGCGACAGATATGATACCGTTACGTATTTATGAGCATCTCCTCCAATCTGCGTATTAAAACTATTTTGATCACATAATTTATTTTTTTGATTAGTTTAGATTCAACTTTATTGTCATTATGCAGATTATAAGTACAGAGCTAATGAAATGCAGTTAGCATCTAACCAGAAGTGCAAGAATATAGTGTTTTATATACAGATAAGTGAAGCTATAACACAGTACTGTACAGTGCTATATACAATATTTAACAAAGTATGTACAGAATATAAACAGGAGTGTAGGGTTATATGTACAGAATATAAACAGGAGTGTAGGGTTATATGTACAGTATGAGCAGCAGTGTAAGAACCGTGCTAATAAATACAGATGGTTGTGTGTGCAATAGTATTATTAAAAAATGTATAGTCTATGCAAAATATGAGTAGTGCAATATTTTTATAGAAATAGCTAACTGTGCTTTGTACAGTGTGATAGATTAATGTGCAAAATATGAATAGAGATTATTAACACACACTAAAAACCATGTTATGAATTACCTATATGGCACACACATAAATTAAACGTTACTGTACCAGTACTGGAGATGTTGCCGATGTGTCTGTATTTATTATTATTTATCTATTGATTGATTATTGTTTTTATTTAATCACACTTGAGAAGTCAAACTATTTTATTGTACTTGTGTATGAGTTATTCTAATTATATAATCCATCTATAAACAAACTGATGAGTTAATAAAACTTGACTAACAGCAATTCACATTGTCATTTATTTTTACTTCATTATGTAATTTTCCTCTGCACAACTTTGGTCAATAACATATTTTTATGCTTCACTTGTTTTGCATTGATGTGTTCTACATCTCAAGTTTGTTTAGGTGTAATATTTCATATATAATTGGTGAGGTTTACACAACATTCCCAAGTTTATAATTTCAATTTACTGCCAAATTACAGCTAAACAGTTTCTGCACCCAAACGATAACTCATCTTTATTTTAACCATAGACAAGCATCACTATGATCATTTCCAGATAAATGCTTATTAAATGTGGAAACAAAGCATAACATCTATAAACCTTCAGTTTACTGAATTCAAACATCATCTCACAAGCCTTTTTCAATCTTCTCTATAATGAAGAAAAACACAGTGCAGCTTCTGAACAGAAACAAAAGCAATGTTTATTGAAAGCTCAGAGTAACTTCATGATGTTAGGATGGTGAGCTGCAGGATCTCGACTCCATCACAGAAGTTCAGCTGTCATGAGTTTAGTCCAGCTGGATAAAAACAGACAATAGTTAGCTTCGTTTTATGATGCATCAATACATTCAATTATTAAAGAAGTCAAACACAAACTCTACACTTACACCATTCATGTGAGCTTCCAAAAAAAGCATGCATGATTTAACTATGAGCAGATCTCAAACACACTTAAGCATGAATACTTGCCTTGACAAAGCCGATATCTTTAGCGTACTGTCTGAAGCACTGGCGGCACATGTTGAGTCCGTATTTACGGATCAGACCGTGTCTGTTAGAGCAAACCCGGCTGGAAAAAACAAGACAAGTTAGAAACGCACTCAAAATCATTTTATAAATGATAGCATGCATTTAAAGATGGATTAATCCAAAATATACAAAACTGATTATTTGATAAATACTACTACTTTCACTATTAATTAGCATCCCTTATAAGCCTTGTGGTTAATATTTGAAATGCATCAACATAATTAACCAAAACCAATTTTATTAAATTATCAGTTAAGTTTATAATTATAATATGCAATCAACCTTGCATATTAAAACTCAACTTCAAACTGTAATTTAAGATATTTGGCGAAGACGCCACAAGACTTGCACTTTATCAAAGGAAAATGTAAACACATACTTTCATTTAAAGAGACAGTACACACATTTAAATTCTGTCATTTACTTTAGTTTCTGTCCCTATTGACTGACTTTGTTTTATACCATGGAAGTCATTTATCCATATTCTTCAAAATATATTTTAGGTTCAACAGAAAAAAGAAATACATACATTGCAAAAAAAAACAAGATTTTCTAACATAGTATTTTGTCTTTTTGTTATAAACATCTAAAATTCTTCAATCGAGATGCATTCACTTGACAAGTAAAATGACTCTTAAGATATCATAAATCATGTTTTCTATTAAAAAAAATAATTTGCTTAAAACAAGCAAAAATATCTGCCAATGCGGTAAGAAAAATAATCTTAATTCAAATGCTAAACTAGATTTTTAGTGCCCCATTGGCAGACATTTTTGCATGTTTTAAGAAAAAAAACTAATAAACTTGATCACTTTTTCAGGATATTTTTGCATGTTTTAAGAAAAAAAAAATAAACTTGATCACTTTTTCAGGATATTTTTGCATGTTTTAAGAAAAAAAACTAATAAACGATCACTTTTTCAGGATATTTTTGCATGTTTTAAGAAAAAAAACTAATAAACGATCACTTTTTCAGGATATTTTTGCATATGTTTTAAGAAAAAAAAAATACTAATAAACGATCACTTTTTCAGGATATTTTTGCACAATAAACGATCACTTTTTCAGGATATTTTGCATAAAGATAAGGATATTTTTGCATATTTTAAGTACTAATAAACTTGATTTTTTCTTTTTTGATGTCAAGAATTTAGATATTTATACTAGAAAGCAAAACAAAGTCATTTTTTGCGGTGCAGGTTTGAAACAACATGAGCTTTGAGTAAATGACAGGATTTTGTTATTTTAAAGTGAACTTTTGAATCCCTTTAGTGACACGGAAATCAGTAACAGCTAATAATGAGCAAATATTAAAGGGATTGTTCGAGAACTCTGTCCCTCATGTCGTTCCGAAGCCGTCAGAGCTTCGTTTTCATCAGAAATATCTTCATTTGTTTCGATGAACGAAGGTCTCGCGGGTTTGAAAGACATGAGGCGAGTAATTAATGACGGAATTTTCATTGTAGGGTGAACTAAGGTTATCGCATTAAGGTTGAAAACTCTCTTAAACCCCGTATTAGCAGAGCATCACAACAGCTAGCCGAGTTAAACACTCTCTCTGCAGGCGGGAACACTGAACAACCGCCGCCATATTAGCGCTTCTTCATCACCCATGTGCTTCACAATCAGACGCTCAGAACAAACACACGACGACCCGAGCGCGCAGAACTCACGCGCAATCACAAACCCTTCACATTAACCCCGCGACTGAAGCACAACTGACCAGGATCGGGATCCCTGGCCGTATTTTCTGGGGTGACTCCAGTAGAGCTGCTGATGGCCCATCTCGTCTCTCTCGATCGGGATGTAGAAAGGAAGAGGCGCTTGTGCGCAGGCGCAAAAAAGACGCGCTCCTTCTACGGAGCCGAGCGCTTCCTGCGTCAACAGTGACGACAGCGCCGCTTCGCGGTCTAGCGGCGCATGCATAAAAACAAAAACAACGATTGTAATCAATTATTTTAATAGAATAGTATATTATTTATGTATAAATGACCTTCGCCACTGAGAATTGGGAATCTGGGTTAGATGAGATGGATGATGCTAAAACACTTTGGTCAGTTTTATTTAGTTGCTGAATTAAAACCCAATTTTATTTTTATTTTCTGTACAGATTTATTATTATTTTTTAGTACAGTTATTTTATGACTCTATATTGTCATAATTTAAGGAAAGCATTTTAAACTGCTCAATTGCTGAAGAAAATGATAGTTTCTCTATAAGGTACATTTCTGAATGTATTTTGAAGGTGAAAGTTTAATTTTATTTTTTCTTATTTATTTCATTTATTTTTTATTTATTTGCAAGTTAAATTATAATTATTATACAAAGCGTTTTTTTTTATCTTTAATAGGGTACTGATTAACCAGGAATGTTTTCTTTATAAAATCCCATTTTTTAAAATAATATAATATTTTTAAATACATATTTAAATATATTTAAAAATATACAAAACACGGCCAAACATTTATTTGCATAAAATATGTTTAAAATATATATTTACAAAAATATATTTTATACCAACATAATATTTTGGTCATGTTTTATATATATATAAAAAAAAAAAAATAAATATATACATGTATTTTATAAAAGCATTTAAAATATATCCAAGACATACATTCACATAGGTCACATTTAAAGAAGCGTATGTTGTCTATAACACATGTAACACATTTTAAAATACAATAATAAAAAATACATTTAAAAATAAATAATAAATAAAGCATAAATTTAGGATATACTGTATTGTCTTGCCCCGAAATACATTTTGGTGTATGAAGATTAAAACTTTCAAAATTGAGCTTCACTGTTTATAACATATATTTAAAATATATTTTGCCCAGAATAAATAGATAATTTCTATAACGTTCCCTTAATGTTATAATAACATTCTATAAACCCCATTTTTATATCATAAACATAACCCAATCAAAACCAAACACATCTCCACCTAATGGTTGAATGACAAATTACACAAAAAAACTCGTATTTTCTTAACAATTGAATTGATCTGACGACAAAAACACACATCTAATTCAATTCTACGAGCAAAAACCCATATCTTTCATATTATCTGACATGATTTTGTAAAATGCAAGAATTAGACAAATTAGTCCCAAAGTGTAAGGAACCCTAACAATCATTATGATAGCTAAATATATCTAATATGATCTTGTTGCATGCATTGCATGAAGTTTTCATTCTTTTTTAAGCTCAAATCACGAATATTGTGTGTAATGTGACATCACGCGCGCGCTGACAGCTGAGGCCCCCGGAGCTTTACTGGAGCCTTTGGTTCCGCGCGCGGAGCCTGAGCAGTATGACACGCGTTTTCCATTAAAATGCGCTTTTATGTGGACATGACAGCCGCCATACATGCCTGCATCTGCGGTGAGGCTTTGATTCTCTTCGCGTTTCTGTGTTTGGTATGGATCTGCACGCGGCAGCTCTTCAATATTCCGCTTTAAGAATCGGTAGCAGCAAAGCTAACGAGTGACAGTGCATCACCACAAACGGTATGCATTCGCGTGCATCGATCATCTGTCATTTAAAACGAGTAATATCAACAAAATACAGTTTGTGATGCATG
>CM049855.1:1744574-1812074 GCA_027422415.1 Schizothorax lantsangensis
ACTGCGACATCTTATCCCTAGGAAGCTACGGACACATCAGCTACTCCAGCAAATCCAACAAAGTGGAGGTGAAAGCATGGAAGTCCACCGAGCATAACATGGGAATGGCGCTGAACAGAGATACCTACCAAAAACTCCTCAGATGCACCGATGCCTTCTGCACCTACGACGACTATAACTGGGATTGGTCGTTGCAGCAGCTTACCGTGACCTGTTTGCCCACGTTCCTGAAGGTCATGGTCAGCGAGGCGCCTCGCGTCTTCCACGCCGGCGACTGCGGGATGCACCACAAGAAGTCGGCTTGCATGCCGTCCAGCCAGAAGACGAAGATCGAGAACATTCTCCAAAGCAGCGGGAACCAGTTATTCCCCAAACAGCTGCTCATTACAAAGAGACTCCCAGCTTCCGGAGCCAAAGGAGTGGCTCCGCACGTCAAAAACGGAGGTTGGGGAGACATCAGGGACCATGAACTCTGCAAGAGCTACCTTCGATTGCAGTGACTTTGTATTGTTTTTGTTGTTTTTGCATCCTCTAATGAAAGCCTTTAAGAGTTCTTTACAGACTATTTCTTCCTATTGCCTGTTTTATTGAGATATTCCAAATAAAAAAAGTATGTGACGTTTGGATTTGGTGGTTATGAGCATCATTGAAGTATTATAGTGTTATTGTTGTCATATTATCTATTATTAAACAGCATTTTTGTGCCATTTCGAAGACGACGTTTGTATGTGTGATTTTACGATATGCAGAAGCATGAACTTTCGTATAATTATGTGTATATGTGCGTGTATATCTACTTTTGATCATAATTCCACCTTCTGTTTAAGGTTATGCTAAAACGACTGGGCTATTTTTGATATGCAGATGAACTATTTTCTATTTGCTTGAATGTAACGGACCGTTTTCCAGGTGTAAGGTTCTGCTTCATATTGAACGTATTCCAGTATTAGAATGGTTTGAAGCTTTTGCAAGACATTAAAATTGCATTGACTATCTCGCAGTTCTCATTAGCCCCTTATAGAGGCTCTGTCCCATTTACACAAGCGTTCGGATCTCTGGCCTCAATCTTCACAGATCTAACAAAGTGTGGGAAAATAAAGCCTTTGGAGCTAGTTTGTGATGTTTTAGGAGAACTATAGTTAGTAATCAGGGTTATGACTGAATATATAACTGAAATTATATATATGTGTATATATATATATATATCTTATCTTAATCTTAATCTCTTATATATATATATATATACATATACTGTATATATACCTGTATATATATATCATATATTAGTGCTGTCAAATGATTAATCGCAATTAATTGCATGCAAAATAATAGTTTTTGTTTACATGTTTGTACTGTGTATATTTATTATGTATATATAAATACACACACATGCATGTATATATTTAAGAAAAAATGCTATGTTTATATATTAAATATATTTATATATAATATAAATATATAAACGTAAATATTTTCTAAATATATACTGTATGTGTGTGTATTTATATATACATAATAAATAAACACAGTACACATACATATATTATGTAAACAAAAACTTTAATTTTGGATGCGATTAATCATTTAACAGCACTAATATATATATATATATAATATATACACATGTATAGTTTCATATATGGTTTCTAATTTTCTCTGAAATTTCCCATTTTCGTTCAGTTTAATTTTAAGTACTGAAATTTAAAAAAAACTTGTACTATGTGGACATATTTAAAACAAAATGGCAAAAATGATTTATAATTTTAATAATTTTAATTTAAAAATAACATTACAAAACCAAAAATTACTAACATTTTAGCAAATATTTTAATGAATTTATAAAAATAAAATTAATTCTAAATATTAACAAAATATTTTGATTCATTTTCCGAGTGTTTTGCTGATGTCGTTCTAAACCCGTTTGACTCTCTCTTCAGTGGAAGACGATAGAAGGTTTTAAAAGTGCCTTCGTGTGTTTTGTTCATACAATGAAAGTCAATGGGAGCTGGTAACTGTACAGACAAAAACAGTAGAAACATTCTTCAAAATATCTCATTGTGTGTACTGTCCATTTAACTTAGTAACATGGTGTCACCTTCATCCCTTTGCATGATTTTTATTAAATATTTCAACTTAATTTAATAATTTGATGATGCTTTCAGCTGCCAATAAAGAGCGCTGTAGCTCCATTTAACACTTTTGCTTGAATTTCAGTTCAGAAAATACAAAATCAATCAGTAGCTTCTTTCTGATCCTGCTTGTAGGCTTCCATAAGAGGTTATCAAGTACTTTTAGAGGGAAATATCTGCCAGAAGTGCTTCCTCTCTGAATATCCAATTCATACACTGTAAAAAAAATGGAGCTATCTACTTTAAAAATGTATGGTAACAATATTAAACATAAGTTTTCAAGGCTTGATTTTTAAAAATGGAATCTACCTAAATAAATCATGTAAAATCTCCTAAATTATTTAATCTATGACACAATGAATTTAATATTATTAGTGAAATGTACTTAAGTTGACTAAAATGTACTTAAATTGACTAAAATGTACTTAAGTTGACTAAAATGTACTTAAGTTGACTAAAATGTACTTAAATTGACTAAAATGTACTTAAGTTGACTAAAATGTACTTAAATTGACTAAAATGTACTTAAGTTGACTAAAATGTACTTAAATTGACTAAAATGTACTTAAATTGACTAAAATGTACTTAAGTTGACTAAAATGTACTTAAATTGACTAAAATGTACTTAAGTTGACTAAAATGTACTTAAGTTGTACTTAAGTACTTTGAGTTGATTCACAAAAGGCTGTTATTTTGAATAAGACCTGCTTGTGTTTGATTTTGAGTTATTTTGTACAATTAAAAGACAGCTCAAGTAGGAAAATACTTGATAGATTCTGGAAAATACTGCTCATTGAACAAAGCATCTTGGCTCAGTGTTAGTACATTATCCATAACCATAAGCTCTACTCTTCTGCACGACAGAATCTCTTTCAAATGTTAAACATAACTGAACATTAAACATTAATAGATGTTTCCCTTCTCTCAAAAACACATAAAAGCACTTAATTTCAATATGTACTCTCCATATCCAGCCACATATGCAAAGCATGCTGGAACTAACAATCACAGCTAAAATATAACTGCAAAATTGAGCTAATTCTCTTAAAATAAATAGATATATAGCGTTCTATCCTTATTTATTTTTCAGTTTAATAAATTCCTAAATTTTAGCCTTAAAACTGCTTACGTTTCCCTCAAAAATTAGAAAAGCATATCTCTTGGTTTTACCGTTTTGGTGAAAAGTTCTCAATATTTTCTACACAACACTGAACCAATAATTTCTTTAATAAAATATACACTATTTTTAATGACCAACTTAATTTTTTTTAATGAAAATTACAAGACCCATGATTCATTTTTTACAGTGACACTCACAGACTGGTAAAAAGTTGTAACTGGGATGTTTTTCATTAGTTAAAGACACCAGTGTTTAAGACAGTGGTGGCTGATCATGCATAAGATGCTGGAGAGGTTGATTTTTAGTGCATTGTTACAGTTGCATGTGAAAAGAGTCTTGCATCCTCGCACCTCTGAGATCTTCTGGTCTCCATTCCTCTGTGGGACCTGTTTTATCATCCCTCTGGCGAATATCTGATCTGAGCACTTTTTAAATGCATGCATTTCTTACCACAATCTTTTCAGCTAATAATTCAAAGAACTCCACTGAAATGCATCCTATTAATCATAAACGCTTGTGTTAGCAATAATGATAAAATGCAGATCAATGCAGCAGAACAGAGAACTGCACCGATGGACTTTGTGTGAGCGACTTTAATGCAATAACAACCAGGATAAAATTTCACTGATGTTTAAATAATAATAAAAAAGACTAGTCATAGATCTTGGTATTTGACCTCGAATGCTCTCATCAGATTCTCTCAAGATGAAATCATCATTGATTTTATAGCTCAATACTCTATAATACACTCAATACTCTCAATTTATTTATGGTTTGAGGGATTTCAGGAGAAAGATCTGACTACATTTACACCTGAACATGTGTTGTGCTGAAAATCCTTCATCTAATTTTGGTTTTCCAGTCAAAATGATCTCCTTTTAAAGATTGCTTGTAAATCTCTCGTTGTCAGCAAATCTTGGATTCAGTCTTTTATCAACTTGCTTTCTTTCAATTAGCACAGGTTTTGTATTACTTTTAGGAACTGATTGATCGTATACGCCTCACTGATTTGAGCACATGCACCTCAGTTTTTCACTAAAAAAGCATGATTTGTTGATAGTTTTGAAGTTCAATGAGGCCTACAATCAACCAGTAAAAATAATAATAATAATAAAATAAATACAAAACATGCTATGTGAAAGAAAACAAGTCGATAAAAAGGATCGACTTCAAGATTTGGTAATAATATGTGTCCTGGAGCACAAAAGCAGTCATAAGTAACACAGGATATATTTGTAGCAATAGACAACAATACATTGTATGGGTCAAAATTATACATTTTTCTTTTATGACAAAAATCATTAGGATATTAAGTAAAGATCATGTTCCATGAAGATATTTTGTAAATTTCCTACTGTAACTATATCAAAACTTAATTTTTAATTAGTAATATGCATTGCTAAGAACTTCATTTGAACAACTTTAAAGGTGATTTTCTCAATATTTAGATTTTTTTGCACCCTCAGATTCCAGATTTACAAATATTGTCCTATCATAACAAACCATACATCAATGGAAAGATCATTTATTCAGCTTTCAGATGATGTATAAATCTCAATTTCGAAAAAATGGACCCTTATGACTGGTTTTGTGGTCCAGGGTCACATTTAGCAATTTTAGTAGGCATTTTTGACTGGGAAGCTGACAAGTGTAACAAGTCGGGGGTAAAGAAATCACACACACACAAATAAAAAATAAAGAAAACTTTTTGGAAGTTGTTCTACCTTGTATGAGCAAAGTCAGTATGTTTTAGTCCAATGCCATAACATTACCTGCATTATCAGGAAAAATAAAATCCTCTCTGGGTCAAAATGACCAGAACACAACACGAGGCTTAAATACTGCAAGTGCATTACCAACAGATCTGTTTATAAATACCCTGCAATTTTTCCAATTACAAATGTGCAGATATTAAATCCTTCAGCACGGTTTGACCTTTAAGACGAATTACTCTGGTGCCACCATGCGTTCAATGCATTCAGACATCCACTGCTGGCATATAATGCTATTGGATATAACAGTTTGTATGATGAGTAATAAGTTAGAATGCAAGTGATCAGATATAATTATGTGAATGCAAACATCAGTATTACTATTGCTCAGAGTTAGTGATCTGAACTGCATTTGTACTATAGAAATTAATGAAAAAAATTGCAATGCATTTTTACTGGAACTGAATGTTCAAAACATAATTATGAGGTTTGTCTTTAATGCACAAAACATATTTTCAGAAGCAAATCGGAACTAAATGTGTACCAAACTATGTCCATTAAAATACTCCTTGTGTGTGTGCCAAGACCGAACTGTCTCTCTGCGTTAATTTCCCAATTATAAGAAGCAAAGTCCGGGGCACATCAGATGAAAGGCCGTTCCGTTCGGAGAGATGAATGCAAAGATTGCAAACTCAAGCAGAGGATAAAACTGTGGTGTAGTGCTTAAAGATTTAACACAGAAACTCACACAACTTTAGATTTGAATATTGCAAGAGTTGATTAATCATCATCTTTGTAGCCTTGATCAAAACTAGGGATGCAACCCAAGCCAATGCAACCCAAACTGATAAAAATATATGATGATGCAACCCGGTTGAGATGCTAAATGAATCCTGGTACAGTCGGGGGTGTATAAGAATGTATCTCTGACTCAGAAAAGTTTACATGGTACACTGTAAAAAATGACTGATTTTAACAGTAAAAAACCTGTGAAAATACTACAGTAAAAACCTGTTAAATGGTTAACGGTAAGTTCCCCTAATATATACGGTGAAAAACTGTAATAGACATTTCAGACGGTGAATTTTACGGTGAAATACCGTTTTTGGAAGTAAGTTTTTTTTTTTTTTAATTTACAGGAAAAACCATAAATTGACGTTCCCAGAATTCCCTGCGTCGCATTTCAAATTTTGTTTGAATTTGATGTTTTTTCTTTGAAATAACTGTTTCTTCTTAGTTTTTTCTTATCAGTTATGTTTATTAGGGTTTTATGTTACATCTAATGTTGTTAAATTAATGTTTATTGCATATTTCAGTTTAATGAGTCTCATCATGATGGTGATTAGTGTTTGTGTGAATGATGCTGTGCTTCTTCTATATATGTTATTATTTAAAAGCTGCTTTGGTTCATCATGTGACTCTCATCACCGTCTGCTTTTGGTGGTTATCAGTGTATTATAAAGATACAGATTTCAGTACTTCAATAGGTTGGTATATTAACATTTTATCAGTTATTTGAATTACAGTATTTAACTGTAAATTTAAGTTAAAACCTAAAATGTTCCTACTGTATTTTTTACGGTAGAATTCCAAAAAAACGTTTGTTTTTACCGTAAATGTTACAGATTTTTTTTTACATGGCATTTTCTCCATCTTGCCTCTGTATAATAGTAAAGTAGTGTTGTTTACAGCTGCAAACCGAGGAAATGCTATATCGCTGCTGCTCCATAAGCGCCACCTGCTGTCTGAATGTAAATTTGCATCTAATTCAGCCCGTCTGCTGTGTTTGTTTCATGCAGCAGATGTTTTATGTAGCATAATTTCACAAAGCTATAATCAGACCGTTCTGTTTTTGTTTGGATCGTGATTAAAATGCAGTGGTTGCCTTTACATTAGTGCTGTCAAACGATTAATCGCATCCAAAATAAAAGTTTTGTTTACATAATATGTGTGTGTACTGTGTATATTTATTATGTATATATAAATACAAACACATGCATGTATATATTTTCAAAAAAAAAAAAGTTATATTTGTATATTAAATATATTTATATATCATATAAATTATATAAATTTAAATACATTTAAATATTTTCAAAATATATACTGTATGAGTGTGTATTTATATACACATAATAAATATATACAGGATGCACACATATATTATGTGAACAAAAACTTATTTTTGGATGTGATTAATCATTAGACAGCACTAGTTTCAATTGAAATGAAAAGCGCACAAACAAAGACTTCATTTGTGAAATTTCTTTCATTTGAGTTATTTGATTTGTTTTCAAATTAGTTTTGTTATTTGACATCTCTCAACTTCACAAAGAAACGTGCAGCATGTTGTATGAGAAATAATAAAAGCATTTATAAGCATTTATAATTTGTCTTAAATCTCATTTTGTAAAAAAATTAATTAATTAAATCTGGAGAACATCGTATCGTGAGTTGAGAGAATCGTTACATCCCTCATCAAAACACTTGACCTCAGGATATATAGTAGCATTATATAACATAAAACACTTTTGAATAGTTTTAATGTTGTGTTCGAGTCATTTTGACCTAGAGAGGATTTTATTTTTCCTGAAAATGCTTGTTAATGTTATCGTATTGGAGTAAAACGTACTGTCTTTGCTCACACGGGGTAAAAAAAATCCCAAAAAATGTATAATTTTTGGTGGATTTTTTTTCTCTCACCTTGTTACAGGTGTTTCTGGTCAAACATGACCTACTTATTACACTATATTATTATTATACAATCTTTTAATCAACTTGTTTTCATTCAATAAGCACAGGTTTTGTTTCTTTTTGGAACTGATTGATCATAGGCTTCATTGATTTAAGCTCATCCACTTCAGTTTTTGAGTGAAAAATGCATTATTTGTGGATAATTTTGGCAATATTCACTCAAAAACTGAGACCTACGATCAAGCAGTTCCAAAAAGAAACACAAAACCTGTGCTAAAAGAGTTGATAAAATGATTAAATCCAAGATTTGGTGATAATATAGCATAACAAGAGATTTACAAACACCAAATTAGCTAAAGGATGAATTATCTGCACAGCACAAGGGTTAAATTAGTCATTATATTCAAAGCATACTCACAAAAACAAGCCAAAGATATGCTTAAGATCATTTTAATTTTTATAGATATATATAAATTCCTCTGTATTAGAAATACAACTGTTTTCTATTTTGTGTAATTATTATTTCAATCCATCATAAATCCGTAATTTACAATATTTACACATTATTCACACAATAACCCGTTTGATTTGAAACAATATTAAAATAAATGTTCAGAAAAGATCTAGTTCTCTTTATACTTTGACAGCATTTCCAGGGAGTCCTTTACGACTCCAAACATCTGTAAAGCCATTTTCTTCTAATTATTTAGTGCAAAAGTTTGATCACAACATCCAGCGCTGATGGAGCGAAGCATCACGCCGTTACCGGAACGCATCGGCGGCTTCCGGCGCGATTTTGTTCCAATGCAATTATGAGAAAAACACAGATTCAACAATCAATGCAAAACACCTCGACAGTGTTTGTTCTGAGCTCAGAGATCCAGTGAAGACAAACCGAGGAGCGTCATGAATGTGGAAGGAATGGACTGAGATTATGTGAACTATGCTAGTTATAAAACACATAACGAACCAAGAGGGAACTAAACTAATTACTGAAAATACTGAACATCAGTTTGACTCAAAACCTGCCGAGAACGTCAGATTTCACCCAGAATGACCATTCGTTTTCATTACTTTCATGACAATTACACACATTTCCACAATTCTCAGTAGCTTATACAGTAGTGAAAACCATCTGTTTGGACAGAATTATTTTGCTTTTAATTAAACTCTGCATACTGTACATTAAATACTATTATGGTAGGCTACTTAAAGTTATACTTCACAATATATTGCATCACAGTAACAAGAATCAGGCTGAAAATGCGTTTAATTGTCATGCAAATAATGCATTAAATCTTAATGGTCCTAAAAATAGCCTTCACTTTGTTTATGCAAAAAATTTCTTTGTTGATTTTAGGGTGAAATATGATCTTGACAGGCTTCGGCGTGAATAATAAACGCGTGTTCCTCAGCAAACATGACGACAGACACGTGACACGACTGATATAATGACGTCTGAAGGTCCAGATAGAGCAGCTATACGACCGTCCCGCTGGGAGAGTCGGCTGGGTTTTGGGACGACAACAGACCCTAAAGAGACAAAAAAAAAAGAAATTAATACTTTTATTCAGCAGTGATGCATTAAATTGATCAAAACTGCCAGTAAAGACATTTATAATGTTTTTATTTCAAATAAATGCTGTTCTTTTGAACTTTCTATTCATCTGTGAATCCTGAAAAAATAAAATGCATCACAGTTTCAACAAAAATATTGTGCAGCACAACTGTTTTCAACATTGATAATAATCAGAAATGTTTCTTGAGCAGCAAATCAGCATATTATTATGATTTCTGAAGATCATGTGACACTGAAGACTGCAGTAATGATGCTGAAAATACAGCTTTGATCACAGAAATAAATTACAGTTTAACACATTCACATAGAAAACAGCTGTTTTAAATTGTAATAATATTTCACAATTTTTCACTGTATTTTTGATCAAATAAATGCAGTTTTGGTGAGCAGGAGAGGCTTCAGAAGAGAGTACATTTTAAATATGTCCATGTACTAAAAGTTAGCTGTGTCAACTTAGTACAAAAGCATCAGCATTAGCAATAAAATCACTTATTTTCCTAACTGTTTTCACCTGGTTGAGTCTTGCCAGTTTGTTTGGCAAGAACAAAACTTGGCATCATGACCACAATGTACACAGCATCGCCTCAAAACTCTAATATAACACAATGCACACTAAAAAGTGATTTTCAACCAGTGATACTCTATTTAATGCTATAAACTGAAGCATATGGCAAAAAGCTTCAGTCTTTGGCACAGTGGACTGTAGGTAACTATAACAATTAGCTGAAAATGTGACAAGATTAGGATGAGTTTGTTTCTTCATCAGGTTTGTAGAAATGTGTCTCTGCATCAGTGTCTCAGCAATGGATGCTCTGCAGTGAATGGGTGCCGTCAGAATGAGAGTCTGATAAAAACATCACAATAATCCACACCACTCCAGTCCATCAGTTAACATCTGGAGAAGACAAAAGATGAAACAAATCCAGCATTAAGACGTTTTTAACTAAAATACCAGTCCATAATCCATAATAACTCTTCCTCCAGTGAAAAAGTGCATCTGCTGTTGTCTCTCAAATCAGTACATATTTGTTTAGAGCTGTTTTGATCTGATGCAGATTCTCCCTGATTCAGCAGTTTATCACTGGAGGAAGAGTTATTATGGATTATCAGCTAACAGGGAATGTTCTCAGAACGTTCTCTCAACGTTATGAACAAACATTCCTCCAGTAACATTAATAGAACATTCGTTCAAAGTTATCTGGTCTTTAATGATGTTCTCAAAACATTATTTATACATTGTTCATGGAACTTTTTTACTTAAATGTTTCATTTTTGACGTTCATCTAAATGTTACACTTGTTTCAGAACATTCGGAGAAGTTCCCATAATGTTTGCAAAATTAAATGGAATGTTCCCCTAACTTTTCACATAACCAAAAATAAAACGTTTTAAAAATGTTTTTAAAAAACTGGACGTTTTGAACATTCAGAAATAATGTTTTCATAACTTCATGGGAATGTTAACAAAACTTTCTTAGAACATATTTTTTGGTAATGGATTATGGATGGTTTGAAGTTTAAAAACATCTTAATGCTGGATTTGTTTCAGCTTTTGTCTTCTCCAGATGTTAACTGATGGACTGGAGTGCTGTGGATTATTGTGATGTTTTTATCAGACTCTCATTCTGACGGCACCCATTCACTGCAGAGCATCCATTGCTGAGACACTGATGCAGAGACACATTTCTACAAACCTGATGAAGAAACAAACTCATCTACATCTCGAATGGATCATTTTCAGCACATACTAATAACATCGCACACTAAACTCAACCCAAAAGTCGCTACTCACCACTTTTCCAGGTCGAGCCCACGTGCAAACGAATCCCTCCTGACAGGCAGTGACCAAACAGTCCTCGAGGAAGATCAACACCGTGAGTCTCTCGTGGGCGACTTTCTTACAAACCAGCGGCTCCAGCAGCGGGATTTCCTCCATGCGCGGACACGAGGTCGTTCCCAGCGTCTTCGCGGTGTCCGTTTTAGCCGCTCGCGCGCCGATGATCTGGTTGAGCTTATCGCTGCTCTTGTTGCTAATGTAGCTTATGCTGTGATTGCGTTTGTGCTCCTTTTCCTGATTCCGCTCCTTACGCACTTCGTGCAAAGCTAACGTCGCGAACTTGCTGACGCCTGTCGCGATCAAAGCGCTGTCTACGATGCTGGTTGGTTTGTTGCTGTTTGGGCTGTTGCCTGTCGAGTGTTGCAAACTATTCGAGCGCGGTAACGAAGAGTTTGCGCTATTGTTTCCGTTAGCGCCGGTTTCCGCGCTCATTGCGTTGGTTTGAGTCCTCGTTCTGGATAACGGAAACAGAACGTCTTCTGTAAGGTCCCATAAGCATAGCTGAGTGTCCTGACCGACCGAGCCAAACCGGTACGTCACGCTACCGTTCGTAGAGTTTCGTTTGGATAGTCTAGATTGCGTGCTATTCGCCCGTTCGCGATTTCCGTTGAATTGCACGTTGCCATGGAAGTCTTCGTCGCTTCCGCTAAACTCCGCCGGCGCTTCGCAATCCTGAACGCTAGTGATGCAATGATCGAACGCAACGACGCTCACCCACGATTTGTGCCCTCGTCCGCGAGCGACGACCCTGCCGTCCGAAAACGACCAGACCGTAACGAGATCGTCTTCCCCGCCGGTTACGATGAATCGTCCGTCGGGGCTCCAGCAAACGCACAATAGCCCACCGAAGTAGCTTTTCATTGTGCCTCGCAGCTCTGTCGCGTCGAAGCTGAAGACGCGAAGGAATCCATCCTGACTGACGCAAGCCAGAAACTTTCCGTCGGGCGAGAAAGCGAATTCGTTAACCGCGCCTTCGCCCACCGTCCAGCGTTGGAGAGGATTGCGGGCCGTTTTGCTCTTGCTGGTGTGAACGGCGTAGCTCTCGCCTTGCTTTAGGAGCTGGTAATGCGGCGGAGTCGTTCCACAGGTGTGCTCCACATTGTACAGGTACAGACAACCGCTCCCATGAGCCACCAGGAACAGGTGCTCTGAACCCGGGACCCACTTTACACACGTCACCGTGGACTTGTCGATTAGTCTCTGTTAGAACGGAAACAAAAAAGAGGCAGAATTACAAAAGATGCAAAATAGATTTAAATGTTGTTGCAAACCATACAAAAACAATAAAAAAAATCTTAATGGTCCTAAAATAGATTTTATTTTCTTAATATGAAATATTATTTATTTATTCATTTATTTTATTTAATAATGAAAATGAAAAAAAAAATGTATTACAAAGGCATTAAAATGTTGCGTCTTTAAAATAAAAGCCCTAAATCACATAATTAGCTTTTTTTTTTTTTACTGTCATGTATGCTAGATCACTAACATCACAACTAGGTTAAATCGGTGTTGTTGTGAAAATCCAATTCATTTTATTAATGTAACAAACATATTTATTAATTGTATTTTTAATTCATTTAACAATTTATTTCTCTAATACATACATACATACATATATATCAAATTTAGCATTTAAACAAGCCTTAAATCACATTATTATTATTGTTTTGTTTTTTTACTGACTTAATGGTCATAACATAAAATTTATTTCATTTTCTTTGTGTAAAATATAATTTATTTTATTTATTAATTTTATATAATTTCAAAAATTTTACAATGCATTTTAGCAAATTAAGATAAAAGCCTTAAATCACAATTATTTTCCAACACTCTTATGTGTAGCTCAGATCACTGACTTCACAACAAGTAAAAAATAAAATAATAATAAAAAAATAAAATAAAATAATGGTCCTAAAATAGATTTCATTTTCTTAATGTAAAGTATAATTTATTTATTTTGAAAAAATATATACATTTAATTATATTAGAAAGACAATAAAATATATCTTCTTTAACATAAAAACCTTAAATCACTTAATTTGTTTTTTAATGTCATTTTTAAGTCAGAAACCCGAAGATTTGATCTAGTCCAGATCACTGACTTAACAACTAGGTTAAAACTGTTTAGGTTTAATCTTAAACAAAGAAGTTGCTAGAATGGAGTTCAGGACTCACGTCTTCATTAAATAGTTTGCTGGTTTCCTTTTTGATGGGGTCAATGAGCTGTACTTGCCCTGCAGAAAAGCCCACCAGCAGCGAGACGCTCTCCGCCGTAGCTGTCAGCGCGTTGGAGTCGTGACACGTGGGAAGCGTTCCCTTATATATCCGCTTGTCTATGGGTTTGCTCATGTCAGCGGCCTGGTGACATCAGAAATAAGCAGCAATTTAATATTTTCACATACATGATGTTAGGCTAAAGAAAGCATGATGTGCAATTAAAGATCTTGGTCTCACTGACCAATTAATGCACATGCATGATCTGAATCAGTTAATGCACAGTATATTCTGGGCTGCACTTGCGTGCATTTAAAATTATTTGCAAATGATGCTGTAAACACAAATTAAGGAATAATATTATTCAGGACCCTTTGCAACATCATGCAACAGGTTACCCACCCAAAACCTCATAATGCATATGCCAAAATCTGCCTGTAAAATGACAGAGCGCATAGGATACTTTAGATGCATTTACATGTTAATGGTATCGTAAGCACAATAGTTTGCACTCAACAGCCTTTTCAACATAATGCAACAGGTAACCCACCCCAAAACTCATGCATAACTATGGATCTGTGCAAAATTCAGTGAGTGTGCATTATATTATAGGATACATTAGTATATAAACTGTGCTTTGAAAAGTATTTACATAAAGTTACCACAGAATGTAAATGTAATAGCCACCTAACATTACACATAAACCCTGGACCTGCCCTAATGCAGTTAATGCATAGGTTGCATTTACATAAATTATTTGTAAATGATGCTGTAAACATAAATTATGCAACAGGTTACATACCCCAAACCTCATGCATACGCCAAAATCTGCCTAAGATAACAGAGTGCATAGGATATTTTGGATGCACAACATAAACGTTTACACAATGCAACAGGTAACCCACCCCAAAACTCATGCATAGCTATGGATCTGTGCAAAGATCAGTGAATGTGCATTATATTATAGGATGCATTAGTATATAAACTGCGCTTTGAAAAGTATTTACATAAAGTAACCATTACACATAAGCCCTGGACCTGCCCTAACACAGTTAATGCACAGTATATTTTAGGTTGCATTTACATTAATTACTTGCAAATGATGCTGTAAACATAAATTATTGAATTATATAATTTATGACACTTTGCAACAGGTTACCCACCCAAATCATCATGCATAACTCTGGATCAGTGCAAAAAAATCAGCAAATATATATTCTAAGATGCATTAGCATATAATCTGAGTTTTAAACGTGTGTTTATATAATTACCACATAATGCAAAAGCATCACGTACACTTTAGGCATAACCCTAGAAATCTAAAAAACATTATTTTTGTTGGATTGCAACAACTATACACTCAAAAGCCTTTGCAATACAATGCGAGCCGCAAACATCATACATAACTCTAGATCTGCTCCAAAACAATGACTACAAACTATGTTCTGGATTGCAATCTGTATTTAAACATCATACAACAAGTTTCCCACTTTAACCGCATGCATACCACTGGATCTGCTGGAAATCAGTGAATGCACGGTGTGTTTACATGCAACTTGAGTTGTAAACATCATTTACACACAGTGCACAGTCTAACGCTTTTCTTGACCAATGCACACTTATTTTTGCACATGCATGTGTCAGTTTTATTGACATAAACTCATTTAAAGCTGACGAAGAGTGCCAGCAGCTGTCAAGCAGTTACCTTCCTGACGCCTTTATAAATGTAAAAGTAAAGCTCCCGGCCCACATTGAAACAGATTCTCTCGCCGTTACCGGACTGATCGTTCACGTTCACGAACGAGACTTTGACCGGGTTCGAGCCCTGCGAGTTGAACGGCACGCGGTTCGGCCGGCTGTACTCAGAGTTCGGCAGGAGTTTATAGACACCCTCCCGTGTGCTGAATTGAGTTTTAAGTTCGTTCGCCTCCTTCCCACCTCCCTCCGCCGCCATCTTCCTCATTAGTATTCATTCCGCTTCGTGCACGAGCATGCGCGCGCCCCTCCTCCTCCTCTGCGCGAGACCGACAGCGCTGCGCGTTCACGCAACTTCAACTCAAATCGTGGTTGTAAAAAATTTGGCAAATTAATTCACAGCAAAGGATACAGAAGAAAGACACCGCTGTTCTATTGTTGCATTATACAAAAAAAAAAATAATATATATATTTTTTAATATTTTCTACAAATAAATTTATTTACAAATATATTTTTGGCTATTTTAAAATATTTTGTATATTTTAAAAACATAAATATATATTTTTAAAAGCATTTAAATATATATTTGGCCATAATTATTTATTTATTTAGTCCTATTTATTTATTTTTGCCGTAGTTACTGATTTTTGATGATTATTGATGCACATTAACATTCTTAACATTTTTAAGACATAAAAACAGAAATAATCCGAATATAATGCCTTTTATTGTCACTTCTGGTCAAAATAAATTGATTAAAAAAAGCCCGATTTATGCGTATTTTTCCACTTCTGTGTGGATGTGACATTTACACTAAACATGCAAATTAATATACAGCAAAGAATACAGAAGAAAGTCACAATTGCATTATAAAAATAAAAAAAATACTTAAATATGTTTTCAAAATATATTAACGTCAAAATATTTTCTATTTCTTTCTAAATATTTACAAATATTTTTGGCTATTTTAAAATATTTTGTAAAATTTTAAAACATAAATAGATTTTTAAAAGCATTTATTTATTTTTGCCGTACTTACTGATTTGTTTATGATTATTAATGCACATTAACATTCTTAACATTTTTAAGACATGAAAACAGAAATAATCCGAATATAATGCCTTTATCCTATATTTACAAATATATATTTTGGCTATTTTAAAATATTTTGTATATTTTAAAAACATAAATATATTTTTAAAAAGCATTTAAATATATATTTGGCCAGATTATTAGTTATATGATGCCTTTATCGTCACTTCTGGTCAAAATAAATCGATAAAAATGCCCGATTTATGCATATTTTTTCCACTTCTGTGTGGATGTGACATTTACACTAAACATGACTTCACATACTTCGCCCTTATTTTCAAATTTATCTCATAAATGCGATTTTGTAATGTATTAATGTCTAATAGGCCTACATAAAGTTAACCTGTTAACCTGCACCCCCCATATTGGGAATCACAGCTGAAAATGACTAACTAACTTAAAATGGTAACAGTTCCTGACTTCAGTGTGCCACACACACAATTGTGGTGTCTTTGGAAAGAAGACCCTTTGGCCTTTACTATCCATCATCCAGAGTTGATGATGCTCAAAAATATAAAAAGTTATAGACACTGAAGTGCCTTGATAAAAATTGTACCACACTGAATTATTTTTTTATTTCATATAAAAATACATGAAATCAGTCCTGGAGAAATCTAGAAAAGTAATGGGTTGAAAGTCACATGTCTCATGAGTTTATATTTCAAATCTGAAGAAGATACCATGAAAAATGAGATTCCTGCAGACATTTTTCTAGTCCCCCCCCCCCTCTGTTTGAGGAAAAATATTTACCAAATTATTGAAGAGTTCTACTACAAACTATTTAGTCATTATACATGCCACTGCAGTTTTTCAATTATAAAACTGTATACAGAATCTTAGACATCGTATCAGTGATTTATTTGAGCACTAGAATAATACCATAATAATAATTTTTGAGTGATGAAAAAAAAACAATAATAATAAAAAAAAATAACTTAATTACATACTGATTTCCTGACATTCAGATGCTCTCCTGCTCTCCTGCTCATACATTAGGTAATCACATGCTGACGATCATTCATACAGATGCAAATCACACTGATGGCTGCCCAATATAGTCAATATTCACATTATAATGGCCTTTTATATAGACTGCTGATTCACACTGATATCTGTGAACAGTCAGTAATTACATGCTGATTATCAGCCATAGAGATGTTAATCACACAGATACAGCACATTCTCCACAAAACACGCAAACATATATGAAAACTGCTGAAGAAGAAAAAAAGAAAGTTTATTTGTGCTAAAAAGATCGCTAAGTTACGCCCCATCAGATGACAGGTGCGTCACAGCGTGCGTCATGCGCCGTCCCGAGGGAGCGCCAGAATTCAAATAAACAATCTTCCGTGTATCTTTGACTTTTTTTTTTTTTGGATGATTTCATTCTGTTTGGAACATTGTCTGCTACAAAATCGTGCTGTTTTTTTACCACCAAGACGCTGTTTTTGAGCGTAATCTGTTCCATAACGGACACAAACAATAACTCTCCCTAAGAGATGAGACGTAAACAAAGGATTAACGATCTAAATTACACGCGTTGTTGTTCTTTGGACTAAAAGTGCTCGATGGAATGTTGTTCACTGGACCCTTATCTTTCAAACTAAACCAGGATTTACAGCAGTGGATACGTTTGAGAGTCGTTATCAGGATGAATATGGTATGTACTGCGGGTTTTTTTTTCTACATGTTTTGGTGTTCTGCTTACACAAATTTAGCAAATACATTCCGTATAAGCTTTCTATCGACATCTGTCGTCGATGCTAGACCTTCAAAATGGTTAGGTTACCTTCAAATGATATATAGTTTGTCAAGATTCATTTTGTCCTGTTTTACTTTATCTGTTTGAAAACAATGACATGTGCAAACAAAGAGCTCTCAGTGCGCCCGCGTCCTGGTGCAGGTTAACAGGTTTAACTGAGTTAATTCGCTTGCTACGTTGAATGTCACGTAACGTAGGACTAATTAATATTCATGACGCACGACGTGCCATGTGCGTCGAGGAAAAGTGAAGAGAGAAGACGCAAACTAATCGCATTTGACAAAAATATTAGCTTTTGAGCCCTTACTATAAAGCTTTCAAAATATGTACATTCATACTCGTTATATTTCAAGCATGATTTAAATGAGAGTATAAAAGAAACATAAATAATGTGACTGCATAGTATCTTGTCCGTCACTTCTAAACAGATTAAAGGGCCACGAGCTGCTGTAAGAAGAGACTGTTTATTATAAGACTGACATATCAGCAAATATCAACCAGGACGGTCCTCTGGTGAGTTCATCGGAGTGTGTGCTTCTGGAAACGCCTGTGAAACACACTGTACATGTCTTATGTATGTCAGAGAAAGTGCTGGAAACAGTGCAGTGCCTCCTCTGGTCAGAAAAGACTGGACACATCAGCACATCCACATACTACTGAGCCCAAAACTAGTCACTCCACTGTATGTCAATGTCATGCATTACATTATTTACCTGTGCATTTTTCACATTTTTACTTAAAGGGACAGTTCACCAAAAAATGAAAATCTGTCATACTCACCCTCAAGATGTCCCAAACCTGTTTTTGCCAAATGTTTTGCTTGAAAGTTGTATTAAAAATAAAATACGCTTGCCTTGACCCACATGAAAAAATACTATAGTAATTTATAGTATAGTGTTTTTGAAGCACGTGTATTATACTGTATATATATATAGTATTTACAACACATTGTTAATGAATGCTACAGCAGCATACTGTAGTATTAACTATAGCGTACTGATAAACTGTACAAAATACTGTAGTATGCTTTAGTTTTTACTATAGTAAACTGTTGTGTATTGTAGTATAATATACCCTATAGTTGTACAGTATGGGTAAAGTCATTTGTTTATATTACCACAGAAACTATAGAATTACCATAACAAATTAATACAAGTACTTTACTATAGTATGGTTCAAAAACACTAGTTTTTACTTTAAATTACTATAGTATTTATTTCATGTGGGTATTTTGCTAATGCAGTGACAAAAGAAGAAAAAAGCGCTGGTAAATGACTTTATCCAGTAGTTTACAGACACTTCTATTAACCATAACACAATACAATAAAGTGCAAAATTCATAACACAGGTAAAACAAAAAATATATATAGCCTATATATATATATATACAGAAAATTCCTTAATATTAATACAGTATTCAGAGATTTAAAAGTACTTTCAGGAGGTTTGTTCATTTATTTATACAGCACTTTTTACAATACACATTGTGTATTGTGCAGCATTGCAGAGTTGCATATTCATTTTAATGCCTTATTTTTCACATTTAACAGTTAATAGAGCTAGTTAAAACTCACGTTTGTTACTGTGGCCAGCTGCTGACAGGAGGTCATTACTGTCATGGAGAAACAATGACACTGAGACACCATTTCCCTTTATTAAAACATTTAAAACCGGTTTAATATGCTGATGAATTGATGCATTTTATATTAATGCACCACATTGATTGGTAAGCACCTTCAGATACACTAGTTATAATCACATTAACTTTTTTTCTCGGTGGAAGAATTGTTTTCCTCCTATTGTGTTCAAACTGCTTTAATCTGATTATTTCTGGTTACTGAAATGATGTCTTTTTTCATTCAGGGTGATGCATGTCCGTTCAATATTTCGACACAGATGTGTTTTGGAAAGGCTGCACAAACTTTGGTTACTACTTTGATGTTTGGTTATATTGAACCGGCTTCAATGCAATCATCCAAAAAAAACACAACAACAGAGAAATTTATTGTTTGTCAGACAACATGAAATATAATACTTAATAATAAAAATTGAACAGTTGGACAATTCAGTGAATCCAATCAGATTTGTTTGACTGTGAATCTGAAGTAGATCAAGAAACTGAAAAAATCTGCAAAAAGATCAGATTTTTTTTGGTTGTTATTTTTTCGATCTCAGTTAGTCTGCACTGAAAATAAGCGTGAGATACCACAATTATAATTATTTTCACAGCTGGACATTTTTTTAGCACTGACAGTAAGGGTGAAAATCCCTTAAAAGGGGTTTAGAACTATTTACATCTATTTATTTACACCAAATAGTGATAAATGCTTTTTACACTAAGTACAAACACTGCTGTAGTCATTTGCAAATCAGTATGTGAATAGTCGTAAGTGTCATTACCCAATGAATAAATAAATAAAAACATGCAAAAAAAAATTTTTTTGTCTGTGCAGTTAATTTTGAACATAACAGGTCAAACTGACCCTTTTTTTAAAGCATTTTTTAATTCTTTTTTTTTTTTTTTTTTTTTTTTTATAATGTTGGTAACCAAACAGCTGCTGGTCTCCATTGAAGTTCCATTCAAACAAAAATCCATACCATGGAAGTCAATGGCTACCGTCAATTGTTTGGTTTATTTATTTAACCAGCAAGTTAATTAAGAACAAGTTCTTATTTCAATAACAGACTGCCAGGAGAATTAATATCTCATCAGAAACATACAAACATATATTACAATACATAAAACACATAAAAGAAAAAGAATAGAATCTCAGTCAAAACATTTACAGGTCGAGGTCAGAGCACTTACTAGTCATTTTTTTAATGCACATACTGGAATATTTGTCTCTAGCTTCAGTAACTTTTGTAGCACATTCCAATCATTTGTGGCAGCACATTACCATAAGTAGTTTTCTTTCTAGGGATAGTCAAGGAAATATAATTAGATGATCTATAGTTGCATTAAAATGAAACATTCTTCTTTTGTGCTCAACAGAAGAAAGAAACTCACACAGGTTTGGAACAACTGAGTAAATAAATGATTACAGAATTTTTATTGTAGGGTTAGGGTTGTTTTTTTGGCAAGTTGCATGGAAGCCAGTGGGGGTCATTGACTCACAACACAACTGGGCCATAATTTCAACACAAGGAGGCCTGCAAGAATGCTCTAGAATGCATGGGAACCTTTATCTCACAGGTGGCTCGTGTGAATTCTGGCACTTCAATTCAAAGCCTGTGATATTTTGCAATCTTACGCAGCCAATGAGCATTCGAGATTCGCTCGCTGACCGGCCCATGTGACACCCGGAACGTTCTGGCCTTGATTGACAGACACCTCTTGTGACTCCCTGCCCCAAAAAGGACAAAAGGGGTATATGGTAGTGGACTCGCCTGGCCTCGTCTCGCACACATGGCCCGCCGGTCTTACTTTAGCTCTCTAACACCCCTCCTTGCTCTAGTGGACATTCCTTCTGGAACTTTCTCAATGGGGGTTTCGAGAAACTTTGCTCACAAGTATATAAAGGCTGAAGAAGGCCCGATGCTCGACAGATAAAGCAAAGCAGCGACGAGAAGTCAACGCCAGAGAGCACAGCTCAACAAACTCAAAGCAAGCTCCAGTGGAGTAGATCTCATATACGCCAGAAGACTTTTTGCATAGACGTTTTATACAGAAGACAATCATCAAGGTAAGAGAAATGAAATTCCACATATTAAATTTGTGATTTGCACTGTTTTTTTATTTTTTTTAATTTAAAATGGTTTAATTTAATTGAAAAATGCTTTAAAAAATATGTTAGAATTGTATCAGAACAGAATCATTTGAATGGCATTAATGTTGTGTTTATTTATTTTATTTTTTATTTAATTTATGGAGTTGCGTTTTCTCAATTTTACAACATAACTAATTATTTCAAACATTTTAGGAATCCTCACATTCAAAATTAAAGCCAAAAAATGTAAGCAAATTCAATGGGTTTCATATAGAAGCTAAGAGCACATGTCTGCAAGCATGCAGCTGTAGGAGAGGCCTAAAGACAGCTGTGGCTTTTCAGACTATTTCTTAAACCAGAGTAACTCAAAATGTGATCCTAAAAATGAGAATAGGTCATATTACATTAGTAAAACCCTTCAAAAGTGGGGTATAAAGCATACTTTAGGTGGAATTATTGCACCATTTGCCTTCTGCTTCTGTGGCACGTGACACTCCTTCCCCCTTTAAACTGCTAGTGACAGGTGCTGGACATGTGCTGCTGATTCAGTGGCATCAGCTGTTGCTTCATTATCATTCATTCAAAGTTTAAAGGCTTTTGGACAAAGATACAAGTTATTTACTTGCATTTTGAATAACTGACAATATATAACCTTTATTTTCTTCCCCCCCACCACCTTTTTAGTTTAGAATAATCTGCAGTTTTAATAGGAATTTTAGGATGTAGTGATGAAAGTAATAAAAGCATTGTACCACAGAACATTTATAGCCTGGTATGAAATATTTGTGACCTTGCAGATTATTCAATTGCAATTATTCAAATATCACTAAGTTGTCATTCCAACATTTATGTTTAGTAAGAATAAATATAGCTGTATTTTTAACAAGGATTATTATAGTTAACTAAAATTAAAATTAAATCTATAATTTTTTTTTTTTTAAATGTTACCAAATAATAACAAAATAAAATATGATTTTTTTTTTAATTTTATTTCAACTAGTTTTCCAAGAGAACATTTCTCGTTTTAATTTAGTTTAACTTGATGTAATAACTAAAGCTGAAATAAAAATCATGAATGAATAAATGCTATAGACATATTTTAAAACAACAAAAACGCACGACAAAATGACTAAAACTTTAACTGAAATAAACATGACAGCGTATGAAAAACATAAAAATCTAAAATTCTAATTCAAAATATTAAAAACTATAATAGTATCTCAATGATACTAAAATAACACTGATTTTGACAAAGTACCAAATTTAATATATATTTTTCTTTAATTTTTTTTTTTTAAATCAACTTTTTAGTTGAAACCTTTAATTAGTAAAAATGAACAATTTATAATGCAGACATGAATGTAATGAGAGCATAAGTAGAACATTGTAGCACATAACTATTTTAATAAAAATATATTGTAGTATCAGAGGAATATAAAAGAGGTTAAAATTATTATTAAAAAAACAGGTGTCATTCCAACATATATATTTAGTAAGAATTACTAAAGGACAGACAATGCTCAGAAATCTATTTAAATGAAATACATTAAATGGAATATATTAATGCTTCATATTCCAGAATCCTTATTGATAATCCTCATTATGTATCTTTTATGCAGATGCCCGAGAACGCCACACAGCCCATGATGGAGGAAGAAGCAGAGACCTTTGCCTTCCAGGCTGAGATCGCTCAGCTGATGTCTCTGATCATCAACACCTTCTATTCCAACAAAGAGATCTTCCTCAGAGAGCTCATCTCCAACTCTTCAGATGTAAGTCAATCAGTGCGTTCTCCATTTATGCACCAGTAATTGTTCCAAAATTCACAATAACACAATGCATATCTTCAAAACAGGCATTGGACAAGATCAGATACGAGAGCTTGACAGACCCAAGCAAACTCGACTCATGCAAGGACCTTAAGATTGAACTCACCCCCAATCTGAAAGAGCGCACACTCACACTCATCGACACCGGCATCGGCATGACCAAAGCAGACCTCATCAACAACCTGGGCACCATCGCCAAATCCGGCACGAAGGCCTTCATGGAGGCTCTGCAGGCCGGAGCAGACATTTCCATGATCGGTCAGTTTGGAGTCGGTTTCTATTCTGCCTACTTGGTGGCCGAGAAAGTCACGGTCATCACCAAACACATCGATGACGAGCAGTACATCTGGGAATCTGCAGCTGGTGGTTCCTTCACAGTGAAGCCAGACAACGGTATGAGCCCTCATAAGTGTTTTATTGTTTTTTTTAGTCTAAAAGTACTGGAACTTGACATATGCATTTGCTTTGGAATTGCAGGCCCATCCCTTGGACGTGGCACCAAAGTCATTCTCCACCTTAAAGAGGATCAATCCGAATATGTTGAGGAGAAGCGCATCAAGGAAGTTGTGAAGAAACACTCTCAGTTCATCGGTTACCCCATTACGCTCTTCGTAAGTGCTTGTACTTTGGTACCAGAACTGCAAACCTTGGTTCCTATCAGCTTGAACAAATAAAGCATCAATTCTCATCTTGCAGGTTGAGAAACAGAGAGAGAAAGAGGTTGACCTTGAAGAAGGAGAAAAGGAGGAGGAGGTGGCGGCCGGTGAAGAGAAAGACAAACCCAAGATTGAGGACTTGGGCGCTGATGAAGATGAAGACACCAAAGATGGACAGAACAAGAGGAAGAAGAAGGTCAAGGAAAAGTACATTGATGCTCAGGAGCTCAACAAGACCAAGCCCCTTTGGACCCGTAACCCTGATGATATCACTAATGAGGAGTACGGCGAGTTCTACAAGAGTTTGAGCAACGACTGGGAGGATCACCTGGCTGTTAAGGTTGGTATGAATATTGAGTCAAAAATGGATGGAGTTCTTATTGAGTAGACTAGATGATTAAGCCACCAATTGTTTTGTTTTTAAACCACCGATCGTTTTGGTTTTAAACCACCAATCGTCTTGTTTTTAAACCGCCAATCATTTTGGTTTTAAACCACCAATCATTTTGTTTTTAAACCACCAATCATTTTGCTTTTAAACCACCAATATTCTTGTTTTTAAACCACCAATCGTCTTGTTTTTAAACCACCAATCATTTTGGTTTTAAACCACCAGTCGTTTTGGTTTTAAACCACTAATCGTCTTGTTTTTAAACCACCAGTCGTTTTGGCTTTAAACCACCAATCGTCTTGTTTTTAAACCACCAATCGTTTTGGTTTTAAACCACCAATAATTTTGGTTTAAACCACCAATCGTCTTGTTTTTAAACCACCAATCATTTTGCTTTTAAACCACCAATATTCTTGCTTTTAAACCACCAATCGTCTTGTTGTTGCAGCACTTCTCAGTTGAGGGCCAATTGGAGTTCCGCGCTCTATTATTTGTACCCAGAAGAGCCTCTTTTGACCTTTTCGAGAACAAGAAGAAGAGAAACAACATTAAGTTGTACGTGCGCAGGGTCTTTATCATGGACAACTGCGACGAGCTCATTCCAGAATATCTCAGTAAGTATCTCAGGAATTAATTTGCAAACAATTCCTAGAAATTATACATCTGATATCGATATGACCCGAGAGTTCAGATGTTAACGAGTTAAACTTTCCTCCCAGACTTCATCAAGGGTGTCGTGGACTCTGAGGATCTGCCGCTTAACATCTCCAGAGAGATGCTTCAGCAGAGCAAGATCCTGAAAGTCATCCGCAAGAACCTGGTCAAGAAGTGTCTGGAGCTCTTCACCGAACTCTCCGAGGACAAAGACAACTACAAGAAGTGCTACGAGCAGTTCTCCAAGAACATCAAGGTGTGTGTGCTTTTTGGATAGTTATTGAAATCATAGATGAGATACTTTTGAAATATTTCCAAGCTAAAATGGCTTTTCCCAATTGTAGCTGGGCATCCATGAAGACTCTCAGAACAGGAAGAAACTCTCAGAGATGCTTCGCTATTACACATCGGCTTCTGGAGACGAGATGGTGTCCCTCAAGGACTATGTTGCTCGCATGAAGGACAGTCAGAAGCACATCTACTACATTACTGGTTAGTAGTTGGTTAATTCATTTTTTAAATGTTATTCTAACACATAGATAATTTACTTAAAACCTTGCTCTTCTTCTCCAAAGGTGAAACCAAAGATCAGGTGGCCAACTCTGCTTTTGTGGAGCGCCTGCGCAAAGCCGGTCTGGAGGTGATCTACATGATCGAGCCCATCGATGAATACTGCGTACAGCAGCTGAAGGAATACGATGGCAAAAACCTGGTATCAGTGACCAAGGAGGGTCTGGACCTTCCTGAGGACGAGGATGAGAAGAAGAAGCAGGAAGAGCTGAAGACTAAATATGAGAACTTATGCAAGATCATGAAAGACATTCTGGACAAAAAGATTGAGAAGGTATGAGCCGTTAGCATACTAGACTTTGATTTTGAAGTGAATACTTTTCAGAGCCATTAAATAATAGTGTATCCAAACAGGTCACCGTCTCAAACCGTCTGGTGGCTTCGCCTTGCTGCATCGTCACAAGCACATACGGATGGACGGCCAACATGGAGAGGATCATGAAGTCTCAGGCCTTGAGGGACAACTCCACCATGGGCTACATGACCGCTAAAAAGCACCTAGAAATCAACCCCGTCCATCCCATCGTCGAGACGCTCAGAGAGAAAGCAGAAGCTGACAAGAACGACAAGGCTGTGAAAGACTTGGTGATCCTGCTGTTCGAAACCGCCCTGCTCTCCTCTGGATTCACCCTGGAAGACCCACAAACACATGCTAACCGCATCTACAGGATGATCAAACTTGGTCTTGGTAAGTTGGATGACTATAAAAAATTATACATTTAAATACACTAGCCTAGAGTATATCACCGTTATTAATGCATTAATGGTTATTGGTAACGCCCATCAAAAAAATCTGTCCACCACTACACTCTTAATAATTAAAGTTCATTATTGGCATCTAGAACATTGGTCTCAAACTCAATTCCTGGAGGGCCGCAGCTCTACACAGTTTAGCTCCAACCTCCAAATCACACCTGCTTGGAGGTTTCAAGTGATCCTGAAGAGCTTGATTAGCTGGATCAGATGTGTTTGATTAGGGTTGGAGCTAAACTGTGCAGAGCTGTGGCCCTCCCGGAATTGAGTTTGAGACCAATGATCTAGAACCTTTAACATCAAAGGAACCTTGCCAATGCATAGTGGGGTGAAAAAAAGTTTATTTGTATCATTAAAATGTTCTTAAAATGGATCTTTTAAGAATTATCCACTAAAACATACCGGTCCACCAAATAAAGGTTCTTTATTGGCTTTGATGGTTCCATGAAGAACCTTTAACATCACCTTTCCGTTGCACTAAAGGTTTTTATTAATGGAAAAAGGTTATTTAGATTATTAAAATGTTTTTGACACCAATAAAAATGGTTATTTTAAGAATCATCTACTAAAACATATTGGTTGGTCCACCATTAGACTCTTAAAAATAAAGGGTCATTATTGGCTTTGATGATTCCATGAAGAACCTGTAACATCCATGGAAACTTTCCATTGCACAGTTTATAGTTTAAAAAGTTCTTAAGACAATTCAATTGTTCTTTACACTAATACAAAAATGGCTATTTTGAGAACTGTTCATTGAAAGGTTCTCGGAGAACCAAAAATGGTTCTTCAATGGCCTTTATTTTTAAGGGTGTAGTCATGAATTAAATTTCATTGGAAAAAATGTCTTAATTATATTTAATCTCTTATCTTTCAGGCATTGATGATGATGACTCTGCTGTAGAAGACATTACTCAACCCGCTGAAGAAGATATGCCAGTTCTGGAGGGTGACGAAGACAGTTCTAGAATGGAGGAAGTCGACTAAAGAGTTTTAGTGTAAATAGCACTAAATTGTTAATGTATTTAATTTATAGTTTTTGTAAAAAACAATCTCCACATCCCAAAGTGAACGTTAACAAGCCAATAAATTTTTAGTCATGTTTTTTGTGTAGTTACTGTACCAGAATTTTCTGAGCTTTTCTAATATAAGCTTTTTTTTTTTTTTTTGTAAACCTGACTTGAAAGTTTTTAATAAACGACTAATGATAAATATGAGCTGGAGTCAGTCTTTATTGATTTCCCAAGCAATCTAGAAATTTCATCTCCCTCAGTCTTGGCCCCGCCCACTTTAACGGTTGAACTGGAGGCTGCGGATGATTGACAGCCAAGCCCCTCCCCCTGCGCCCATAGGAAAGCATTGCGAAGATTCGAGAGATTTCTGGAGCGTCCGCGTTCTCGAACTCTCCCGTCAGGACGTATAAAAGCGCGCCACCGACGTAAACGCACGCGATAGGATCTCCCAAAGCTCAGTGACAGCTGAGGAGAAAACTCTCACAGGCTTAACGGAGGATCGCTTAATCTAATAAACCATTCAAGGTAAGAATATAGAATCAGAATAACATTCCAATTCATTATCATTCAACTTATTTGCCAGTTCACGCAAATACCGTGAGGATATTCGACGTTTATCCGCGCTTCATTCATTCGTCAATGTTCTTGTAACAGGTTGTGATGCTACTACACATTTACACGGCGATTTTTAACTTGTATCTTAACAAATATGAAGTGTTTTACATCATTAAGTTGCTGTCAGTATATTTAAATCGGCGTATTTCTGAAATCAATGCGTTAAGTGCTAACGTTACCACGAATAAGTCCTCAGACCATCTGGAGTTGATCAGTTTTAACTTAACGTTACCTCAGAGAGATTAAACGAGGCTTTTGCAAGATTCACGATTATTAAAGTTGCTTATGAATGCATTCGAGGAAAGTGGACGTCATTATTACACATGCATGCTTATGTTAATGAGTGCATTTTAATTGTGTGATTTTTATACTTGCATATTGACTTATGCATAAAGTTTAACAGAGTGCATTGGTGTTTTTAATGACCGAGTTAGTTGCATTATAGTGATTCGTTCACATAGAGTGAGATCTGAAGTGATGTGCTCCATGTTAATGCATGTTGTAGAGAGTTTCGGAGGTTCTAGAAGCTCGTAATAACACGTGTGGACCGACAGGAGGCGCTAGAGTTCGTACAGTCTGTTCCCAATCCCTTCAGCTTTGTGTATATTAATAGCATTAATGCAGAACCGTTTTGCAATTGAATTAAACCATGCTTTGAGTCCTTAATTGGTTTAGGAAGGTTATACAGTAATGCATACTACATCAATCAGCCAAATACTAATGCTTTTCATGTATAATAACTCCAATATGTGCTCTGATGTAACAGCGTACTCGTCAAATATTGTGTATATGTTATATATATTTTGTTTGTCATGCACAGATGCCGGAGGCACATGACCTGTCGATGGAGGAAGAAGCAGAGACCTTTGCCTTCCAGGCTGAGATCGCTCAGCTGATGTCTCTGATCATCAACACCTTCTATTCCAACAAAGAGATCTTCCTCAGAGAGCTCATCTCCAACTCTTCAGATGTGCGTAACTGTAATACATGATTGAGTAATAGTGTAGTAAGTAATAGTAGCATAGTAATAACAATGGCAAGATTTCGGTGTGCATACTAGTATTGTCAACAACACCATGAAAAATCCTTCATTAAGTAAACACTGCTTCAGAGAAGTGTTTGCATATTTTTTTTCTGAAACTATATTTACTCGAAAGCTACATTGTGGTTATTATTACTGTTACTGGCTGTGTAGTCAGTAATAAATTAACAAAAAATAAGCATGTTACAAGCAATACAACAAATTGCTTTTTAAATTAATGCAAACTAATAAAAAATAAATTTTTAAACAAGTGCATTTGTCCTTCAGGTATTTTTTATTAAGTAAACATTGCTTGAGTAAATGTGTTTACATTTAAGCAATTTTACATACTGTAAAAATACTTTTTTTTTAAATTGATTGTTATTTTTATTAGTGATTACATTACACTACAAACAATTTAATAGAAGGTGTTTTTAAAAATATTAATATTTATAAATCATATAATATAAATAAACTACTGTTTAAAGTTTAACTAATTTAAACTACTGATACAAATTAATAGTTACAATTAAATCAAAGCTTAAAAAATGGCATGTAGTCTTTTTTCATCAAGTAAACATTACTTCAGTAATGACATGCAAACAGCAAAAAAACAAACAAAGATGCACAGTACAAAAAATATCACAATGCTCTTCAAAATATTAATGCAAATTAATAATTACAATTAAAAGATGTCTTAAAAAATAGCATGTAGCCTTCAAGTAGTTTTTCATTAAGTAAATCATGTAAACAGTCTTATTAAAGCTTCTTAAATGTGACCCTGGACCACAAAACCAGTCATAAGGGTCAATTTTATGAAATTAAGATTTATACATAATCTGAAAGCGGAATAAATAATCTTTCCATTGATGTATGGTTTGTTATGATAGGACAATATTTGGCTGAGATACAACTGTTTGAAAATCTGGAATCTGAGGGTGCAAAAAAATCTAAATATTGAGAAAATCACCTTTAAAGTTGTTCAAATGAAGTTCTTAGCAATGCATATTACTAATCAAAAATTAAGTTTTGATATATTTACAGTAGGAAATTTACAAAATATCTTGGAACATGATCTTTACTTAATATCCTAATGATTTTTGGCATAAAAGAAAAATTGATAATTTTGACCCATACAATGTATTGTTGGCTATTGCTACAAATATTACTTATGTTACATTACATAAGTGTTACTTATGACTGCTTTTGTGCTCCAGGGACACATATGATCTAATGGACCCATAAAACTAAATGAAATATTCTTACTTTCCATCAGGCTTTGGACAAAATCCGCTATGAGAGTCTCACAGACCCAAGCAAGCTAGACTCAGGAAAAGACCTCAAAATCGAAATCATTCCCAACATACAAGAGCGCACACTCACACTCATCGACACCGGCATCGGCATGACCAAAGCAGACCTCATCAACAACCTGGGCACCATCGCCAAATCCGGCACGAAGGCCTTCATGGAGGCTCTGCAGGCCGGAGCAGACATTTCCATGATCGGTCAGTTTGGAGTGGGTTTCTATTCTGCCTTCCTTGGTGTCCGAGAAAGTCACGGTCATCACCAAACACATCGATGACGAGCAGTATGCATGGGAGTCGTCAGCAGGAGGATCATTCACCGTTAAAGTGGACAACTGTGAGTGTCTTTGATTTAGTGAATGTATTGCAGGGCTCCAAACTGTGACTAAAACGGTCGACCAAAAATATTAATTTGCGAGTGAAGTTTTTGCTGAGGTCGCCACTGGTGACTATATATATTTATATGTTATGACTAGGGGTGTGCTATATTGACAAAAAATAATATCTCGATACTTTCTGGGATTTTATCGATATCGATAATTAGATTATATTTTGCTGAGTGTGTTATTGTATCTTAAGGACTGCCGTAGACAGCTGACTCCTAAAGTTTTTGATATTCTTCATATTCTGTGCTACACTTTTCCAATAAGTTTAAACTGATTTTTACATTTTATGGGCATTTTTACCTTTACAACTAGCCATTTTTTTCAAAAAGTGTCCATTATCTTTTGAGTCAAATTCTTATATTTAATCAGTGAATTAGAATAATAAAACATATGGACTGTTACACAGAAACTGCATCTGAAGTGGCATTTAGATGTATTTACACACTGTTTAATGCAAGACATGAATGCATTTAACCTGCAATTACAAATACATAAATAATGTTTTGATATATTAAACACAAAAATTTGTATACTGATATTTTAAATGATTTAAATCATGAAACGCTATTGCATATTAATATTTTGACTTAATCTGTTGTCTACATTATTCAACTCCTATAAAATTGCATTTTACTAATGAAGAAAAACAGACTGAATGTGTGAAAGACATGTGACTACATTTATAGGATGCATTGAAGAGGAGCCCAAACTACTCTCAGTGGCCAAAGTGATGCTTATGGTCCATGATACTGGCACAGATTCTGTGTAATAAACAATTCTTTGTGACTGTATATACTTCTCAAGTTAGAAAAGACATTTAGTTCCCACTTTAAGTGAACCTTGGTTCCCAGGACATCTACAAGATGGATTAAAATGCTGATAAAGTAAAGAAAAGACGAGACATAAACACATGACAGTATGATTAAAATGTAAATAATAATAAATAAATAAAGCACGTTCATTCTGTGGCACCTAAAAAAATAATTTAACGCCTAAGTTTTTTTCTTATAGGAGCCAGTGGCTCCTTACTCGATTTTTTTTTTTTTGTCTGGAGCCCTGAATTGTCCGACTGTTGTTGAAATACTGAATGCGAGCTGTAACTGAGGTTTAATGGAGATGTTGCTCTTTCTCCAGTCGAGCCGATCGGTCGCGGCACAAAAGTGATTCTGCATTTGAAGGACGATCAGACAGAGTACATCGAAGAGCGACGAATCAAAGAGATCGTCAAGAAGCACTCGCAGTTCATCGGCTACCCCATCACACTCTTTGTAAGTCGCTTTTGGGTCATTCTACAGAACGCAGATGTAAAAATAAGGCATTCCCCAGCATTTGTGTCAGCCAAACCCCTTTGAAGTCCCCTTGGGATCAAGTTAATATTTTAATAATTTAGCAGCACATTCGCATGTTTGCGGTTCTCTGATGTTGATTAATGACATGCAGCTAAACAAATTAAATATTTATTTAAATGTTTTTTAAATATTCTGATTAAGTATTTCTAAAATACAGTATATATATATATATATATATTATTATTTTTTTTTTTTTTTAAGTATTTATTTATTTTTAAGTACTTAAATTGTACTTAAATCTTAAATTGTATAGTTAAAAATGTATAATTAATAGATGTAAGTTAAATTAACTTTAAAGGTAATATTTCAGTAATTTAGCAACACATTCGCATGTCTACGCTTCTCTGATGTTGATAAATGATATGCAGCTTAACTAATTATTATGTATATAATATATATTATAATTATACATATATATATATATCCCCCCCTTTCATGTAAAAGCGCTTTGAGTACCCAGAAAAGCCCTATATAAATGTAACAAATTATTAATTATATATATATATATATATTAATTTCTTAAACATACTAATTAAATATTTATCTTTTTTTTTTTTTTTTACAAATGTTATATAAAATTAAAAAAAATTACAAATGTGTATAATTTCAAAAAGTTAATAAATGAAAGCTAAATTAACTTTTAAGGGTAGCATTTCACTAATTAATTTGCATGTTTATATCTATAAGCATTTTAAAAAAAATCATATATTAAAAATTAAAATGTATATATTTAAGAAATTATAATTAATATCAGTTAAATTAAAAATTAAAGTTAATATTTCAATTAACTTATTTTTTATGTAAAATGTGTATATTTAAAAATGTAAAGTTGATGAATTAAAGTTAAATTAACTTTAAGGGTAATATTTCAGTGATTCAACAACACATTCGCATGTTTACGGTTCTTTGATGCCGGTTAAAGGTCACATGACATACATTTAAACAAATTAAATTGTTGTTTTTTTAATATTGTTCTCAAAAATACATGAAAACATCAGCAGCAAATTTTTACCAAGGATCCTGACACACATTTGTTACGTTTATGAATCTAGAAATATATCCCAACATACATTTACATGCACTAATTTAGCTCTAGATGGCACAATGCTTAAAGACATTTGTTCACTACTAGAATGATTGAAGTCCTATGCAGATGTGCTTAAATTACTGTACATCAAGTTTTTAAGATTTATAGAGATTTTAAGCAGTGCTTTCTGTTTTTGTTTTTTTTTGGATGATCAAATTTGGTTGGTTTCAGGTCGAGAAGGAGCGCGACAAGGAGGTGAGCGATGACGAGGCAGAGGAGGAGAAGGAAAAGGAGAAAGAGGAGGAGGAAGAGGAGGGCGAGAAGGACGAGGACAAGCCAGAGATCGAAGACGTGGGCTCAGATGACGAGGACCACGACCACGATGACAAGAGCTGCGACAAGAAGAAGAAGAAGAAGAAGAAGATCAAGGAGAAGTACATCGACCAGGAGGAGCTCAACAAGACCAAGCCCCTGTGGACCCGTAACCCCGATGATATCACTAACGAGGAGTACGGCGAGTTCTACAAGAGTCTGACTAACGACTGGGAGGATCACCTGGCCGTCAAGGTGACTGAGACCTGAGCTGAAACAGTTAAACTATGAACTAATTCAAACATCCTAACAAAAACTATAGTATATCAAAGATATTAAAATAACACTTGTCTATTTAATTTAAACTATTTTATACACACACACACACACACAGCTTCACACACACACACTCTCACAAACACACACACTCACACACACACTCACACACACTCACATTTCTTTTATGTTTGTGTCTATATATATTTAATGTCATATGTATATTTTGTACATTATGTACATATAATATACATATGTATATGTATGTATATTATTTATATTTTACTTAATTACAGTTTTTGCCCGTTGCTTGAACACATTTTGCAAAACTTCGCTCATTGTGCCAAAACTCTAAACACAAGTAAACATGACACAACACTGGGAAATATACCATTCACATCTGTGCCAAATTGAAACTCTACTCTCAAAACCTAAACTCTGCTATCAAAACCTAACATTCCTTTGTCAAAATGTAACTGTTGACAAAATGACACATTCTTGCATCATATGCAAACACTTTCAGATCAGGGGGAACACACTAGTCTACTTTATATAAAACACTGCAGTCTTTGATTTTCATTGTTTATTCAGAAGGCATATTTTCAGGAGACACATTTTCAAACAACCAAAAAAGCAAATAGGCCTACTCAATATTGTACATTGCAGCACTGTACATTGCAGTACCATGAATTCAGATAAAGCAAAAAAAAAAAAAAAAAAAAAAATACAGTAATAGAAAAAACACTATACAGTAAACACAAAAAATCATGACAATTGTGCATACGTGGGCTCATGGATCCCGCCGTATGTTGGGGTCTGGCCACAGGACCTCATCGACATCGCAAGCAATGTCTTCTCCCGCTAGGCACCGGGGAAAAAAATCCTCTTGCATGTCGAAACCATCCATGGATTGCTGTCACCTGAATGTCGCCGCAGGCCTGTTCCATTGCCTGCAGAAGAGGCATGCGGGCATGTGGTTGGCGGTCATATACACGCCATCTCCAAGCCGAAAAAAATTCCTCTATAGGGTTTAAAAATGGTGAGTAAGGGGGCAAGTATACCACTTCAAATTGATTGTGGTTGGTGAACCAGGCCTGGACCAGAGCAGCCCGATGGAAACTGACATTATCCCATATCACCACAAACCTGGGCTGATCTGGTCTGTTCTGTACAACTATATTATGGAGAGCATCTAGAAATGTGAGTATATGTTGGCTATTGTATGGACCTAGTTTTGCATGATGATGCAGAAGCCCTCGAAGGCTTATGGCGGCACACAATGTGATATTTCCCCCGCGCTGCCCTGGGACGTGCACAATTGCCCTTTGGCCAATTACATTACGACCCCGTCGTCTTGTTTTGCTCAGGTCGAATCCAGCTTCATCAATGAAAATGAATTCATGAGGCTGTGCAGCTCCATCCATGGCCAAGATTCTCTGTACATATTACTGTACTACAGTGCTACACATACAGAACCCTCACCCCATCACACAGGTACCTGTGTAGCTCTCAGAATGGATCCATGTGGTACTGATATGGTACATATTCAGCTGCTACTGGATTTCACCAATACTGTATTGTAAATGTAAAGGACAGTTACACTTACCCGTACATATTCAGCTCGAAGTCCTTTGACCCTGTCACTGTTCCTCTCAAATGGGACTCTGTAGAGCTGCTTCATGGTGATGCTGTGTTTTCCCAAAATGCGTCTGATGGTGGTGATGCTCACATGGTTTATGTTGTTGAACACTTGCCTGTCTGCAAGTATTTTCTGTCGTAGATGGTGGAGACGGATGGCATTGTCTGCCCTCACTAGGTCTGGGCCTGGGCCTGTTGTGTGAACAGGCGTTGGCGTCCTCCCCCAGAAGGTCTTCGAGTCATTCTAGAGAAATACAACCACATATTGTCATCTGTTTGCTTATTTTTCTTACAGTACTTTACTGTATATATTGTATCATCCACTGTACAACACTGTACTTCAATATAAGTAATCATGGTATGTTTCACAAAAACTACCACTTTGGCTGCAAAAGGAGCATTAGCACCCTGCAATACCCTGTACACTTGATATGGTAATGTGATATACTGTAGAACAGTGCTATAAAAACCATCTGAGTAGAGTAGAAGGTAGAGAGGTGAAGACATACCTGTATTCTAGTCGGAATGTTCTTATTACAGATGCCACTGTGAAGTGGCTTAGATGTGGGTGGACTCTCTGCCCAGCTTCCCTCATAGTCAGGCCATGGTTGATGACATGGTCCACCAAAGTTGCTCTTATATCATCAGAAATATGGGTCCGTGCATGGCCTCTTCAACCTCCTCCTCCTCTTCCTCTTCCTCTTCCTCCTCTTCCTCCTCCTCTTCCTCCTCCTCTTCCTCTTCCTCCTCCTCTTCCTCCTCCTCTTCCTCTTGCTCTCCCTCCATCCATGCTTGCAAAGTTCTTGAAATGGCTAAACTGAGGGCTTTTTGTAGTTGGCTAATTGGTGTTCAGTTTTGCAAGTAAGTGCCTTCAGGTGTGTATTTGAGTGGTTGCAATTACCCGATGTGTTTTGTATTTTGGATACATGTGTTTTCCAAATGGCACCCTGAGATTTCATTTTTGAACGAAGTGTCTTATGTATGAAATAGAGTGTAGTATGCAGGACCATGTGTGTTGCATAAAGGAGTAAGTGTGTTGCATAATTGCAACTAGAGTGCAAAGCAGCGCTTTTGTTTAAGGTATGAGTACATGTGTTTGAGGTATGGTAACAAAAGCTTCAAGTTGTGTTACTTTAGTCTAAGCATGGGTCTATAGTGTTCAAGCAACGGGCAAAAACTGTAATATATATTTTTAATAACATAAAAACACTTGAATTTCATTTGTAGTTAGTTGCCAAGGCAAAATTTCCCATTTTTGTTTAGTTTAATTTGAAGCACTAAAATTACTAAAAATAAATAAACTAAAACTAATGAATAAAATGTAATAAACTATAGATATTAGTTTATTAATAATCATCAATAAACTATGTAGACATAGACAAAAGTAATAAAACTGATAAAAACAACAACACAATTACTTAAGTTAAAACATAAAATCCAAAAATCTGATTTTAAATATTAACAAAAAATTGAAAACAACACTTCTATAATATTTTATGAATGTGTGTGTGTGTGTGTATATATATATATATATATATATATATATATATATATCCTCGCAGCACTTATATATGTATTTGTGTGTGTGTGTGTGTGTGCGCATGTATTTGCATTTATTATACACATTTATATTTGTATCTATATATTTAATGTGTATATATATATATATATATATGCATTCTCTAAACCCATTCAATCAGACTGAAAAATGTCATTTTAAATTATATCAAACATGCAGTATTTTTATTTCCTAAATAACTGACACCATGCAACACAAGGAGGTCACGTGACAATGTAACATGCTAATGATCAAAATGTTTATCATTGCATTGTTTATCATATTTTAAGAAACACTAAGCATCGCACATGCGCTCAATGTCTGTGTTTACTTCCTCGCAGCACTTTTCTGTGGAGGGTCAGCTGGAGTTCCGCGCGCTGCTCTTTGTGCCGCGTAGAGCTCCGTTCGATCTCTTCGAGAACAAGAAGAAGAAGAATAACATCAAGCTGTACGTGCGCAGGGTGTTCATCATGGACAACTGCGACGAGCTCATCCCAGAATATCTCAGTAAGTCTCTGAATCCAACACAAACACATCCAGAATAATGCAAACACCAGACAGATTTCCCACTAAACCTAAAGCCTCAGAGCTGTCTTTAATATGATCCATCTTTTCCTCCCAGACTTCATCAAGGGTGTCGTGGACTCTGAGGATCTGCCGCTTAACATCTCCAGAGAGATGCTTCAGCAGAGCAAGATCCTGAAAGTCATCCGCAAGAACCTGGTCAAGAAGTGTCTGGAGCTCTTCACCGAACTCTCCGAGGACAAAGACAACTACAAGAAGTGCTACGAGCAGTTCTCCAAGAACATCAAGGTGAAACTCAAGCTCAAATATCCAATAAACAGACATAGAAGCTTTGTTGTAAAAGCGTTATCGTGCTTCAACTCAAGTCAGCTGTATTTTTATAGCGCTTTATACAAAACGTATTGATTCGAGGCAGCTTCGCAGGAATAAACAGGAAAATAACAGTCTTAATGTTGCTAAATTGATCACTTATACTATAATAAACAAATTATATTTCAGCTACAGAGTCATTCAGATCAGCTCAGTTCAATTCTTAATTTTTTTTTTTTATTAAAATGTCAGAAAGGTGATTAAATACTGCATTGTGTTTTACAAATTAACCTTACAATTTAAATGTATATGTGACCCTGGACCACAAAACCAGTCATAAGGGTACATTTTTTGAAATTGAGATTTAAACATCATCTGAAAGCTGAATAAATAATATTTCCATTGATGTATGGTTTGTTATGATAGGACAATATTTGTAAATCTGGAATCTGAGGGTGCAAAAAAATCTAAATATTGAGAAAATCACCTTTAAAGTTGTTCAAATGAAGTTCTTAGCAATGCATATTACTAATCAAAAATTAAGTTTTGATATATTTATGGTAGAAAATTTACAAAATATCTTCATGGAACATGATCTTAACTTAATATCGTAATGATTTTTGGCATAAAAGAAAAATGGATAATTTTGACCCATACAATGTATTGTTGTCTATTGCTACAAATATACCTGTGTTACTTATGACTGCTTTTGTGCTCCAGGGACACATATTTTTAATAATCTTAAAATATTGATTCACTCATAAACTTAAAAACATAAATGTTTAAAAAGTACAACTTTATTGCAAATAGTAACTAAAAAAGCAAAATGTTAAATGTATTAAAAAATGTTTATAAACAAAATATTTAAAATCATTCAGCTCAATTAATTACCAATTTTGTTAATTATATTTATCTTTTTATTATTTCATTTTTTTAATCAAATTTTCAATTATATATTAATTGTATATCTATTTAGTTTAATTTTAGATTTTATTAATGATTTATTTTAAAATTGTTCATGTTTAAAGTCCCAGTTTATACTGTGCAAAATCATTATACATGTATAATATTATTTAGAAAATATTTTATTTGTATTAAATTACTTCCCCTTCCTCAACTCTCTATTGTACTGAACTGTTAGCTGTATTTGAGCTATTTTTATTTTTATTAAAACAAAATTGCAACCTTATTGCAAATTGTTAAAAAAGCAAAAAATATTACAGTATTTTAAAAACACAAGACAATTGTCAGGGTTGGGTAGAGGGATAGAGAGCGAGGACTCAATTGCAGGAGGAAAAGGGCTTTTATTAATACAAAAATGAAATCAATAAACAAAAACTACCCCGTAGGGGAAAACAGACTGGCAGGACAGGACTTCACACAGGGTAAGGCAGAACTCGCACGGGACTGCAAACACAAGGAGATTATAAAGGGAGCAAAATGAGGAGGGTAATGAGGAAAACACAGGTGGGGCAAATTAACCAATAATCAGGTAACAAGATGGGTGGGGTCAAGACAATTGACATGAGAGCACATGGCACACAGAAAACTAAGGCAAAAGCCATGTGCTCACACAAAACAAAAACACAAGCACATGGCCAGCAAAACAAATCACCAGCCATGTGCAAAACAGGACACGAACACGCAGCTAATGAGAATACTCATAAGCCACGTGTTCACACAAGACATGACAACATAAAAGCACGCAGCCAATGAAAAAACACAAGCTGCGTGCCACACAGCACAAGACATAACATGAATGCACGCAGCCGATAAAAACACGAACTGCGTGCAACACCACACACGTGGACAAGAGAGCGCGCGGCCGAGCGAACTCGAGCCGCACGCTCACACAATGAGACAGAACATGGAGCGCGAGTGTCCGAACCCCGACTCAAGACATGAGTGCCGGGATCCGAACACCACGCTCCAACACAAAACAAGGCACGCAGACGAGAGAGCGCGCGGCTCGAGCACACTCGAAGCCGCGCACTCACATAAAAACAGGACATGAAGGGAGTGTCAGGGCTCTGTCACAAAACCATGAATAACACTAGACTGAAATGACAGAACCCTGACAACAATAGTCTGATTATTCAGCTGAGTTGATTTCTAGTTTCATTCTCATCCGATAGTGTCACTGCAGTCAAATCAATAATATTACTGAATATTAATTGTATGTTAAACAATTAATTGAATTAGCACTTGCATATCATTGCTCTTTTGTTGATTTTGATTGCTTCCGTTGTCCTCATTTTTAAATCGCTTTGGATAAATGCGTCTGCTAAATGACTAAATGTAATCTTTTAAATGAATAGTCAGTGAACATGGCAACAAATATTATATATTTATATTTTCCCGTCATACAGCTGGGCATCCATGAAGACTCTCAGAACAGGAAGAAACTCTCAGAGATGCTTCGCTATTACACATCAGCTTCTGGAGACGAGATGGTGTCCCTCAAGGACTATGTGACTCGCATGAAGGACACACAGAAGCACATCTACTACATCACTGGTGTGTTGACCTCTTGATGCATTGAAATCACTGCATTAATGACTTTAATTAACGTATGCGTGCTTCTTCTGCAGGTGAGACCAAAGATCAGGTGGCCAACTCTGCTTTCGTGGAGCGCCTGCGTAAAGCCGGTCTGGAGGTGATCTACATGATCGAGCCCATCGATGAATACTGCGTACAGCAGCTGAAGGAGTTCGAGGGCAAGAACCTGGTATCAGTGACCAAAGAGGGTCTGGAGCTGCCTGAGGACGAGGAGGAGAAGAAGAAGCAGGAGGAGAAGAAGGCCAAGTTTGAGAACCTGTGCAAGATCATGAAAGACATCCTGGAGAAGAAAGTTGAGAAGGTAAAGATCAGCTAAACCAGGGGTTTTCAGTCCTTTAGATGCCACAGACTCCCAAATATGAATCTCCATCATAAAATGCGTAGTTTCATGTATAAAAACCCAATCTACACTGTGAAAATTCATATTAGAAATATATAAAATAATATTTGGAGAATATTTATTTTATATTATATTTACATTCAATTACATTTACTTTTCTTCTCCTTGTAGTACTGTACTGTTAGCTCTATTATTTATTTTATATGTAAATATATATATATATATATATATATTAGTGCTGTCAAACGATTAATCGCATCCAAAATAAAAGTTTTTGTTTACATGATATATGTAGGTGTTCTGTGTATATTTATTGTGTATATATAAATACAAACATACAGCATATATTTTGAAAATATTTACATGTGTATATATATTTATATTGTTATGTTTTATATTATATATAAATATATTGATTATATAAACATAACATATTTTTCTTAAATATATACATGCATATGTTTGTATTAATATATACATAATAAATATACACATTATGCACACATTATGTAAACAAAAACGTTTATTTTGGATGTGATTAATAGTGATTAGTCTTTAGACAGCACTAATATATATATATATTTTTTATATATATTTTTTTTTTAATTATTTATTTGTCTTATCTATTTATCTTTCTTATTCTATTTATTTAAGTTTTTTTAGGCTATATATATCTCATGTATAAAGAGTAAATTTTTACTGTGAAAAATAATATAAATATGTAAAATATTATGTGGAAAATGTTTAGTTCTATTCAATTTACATTCTATTACATTTGCTTTTTTCCCCACTCACTGTAGTACTGTACTGTTAGCTGTATTATTTACCTATTTTATTTATTTAACCGATTTCTTTTGATCGAATTTTAATTTTTTAGTCAAATTTATCTATTTAGTTAAACGTCACATTTTGTTAATGATTTATTTTTAATTTTTTTGCACTGTGTTCCTAAAATTGAAAAAGTTGCTATGTATATTTTAATGTATAAAGACCGAATATATACGGTGAAAAATGTATATTATAAATACATATAAAATATTTTTTGGAAAATACTTAGTTTCAATTATTTTACAATTTTCCCTCACTCACTATAGTACAGTACTGTTAGCTGTACAGTGCTGTCTTTTCTATTTATTGCAATCTCATCTATATTTATTCAATCTAATTTGAAATGATTCATTTTAATCAAATTTATCTAATCTTTTTTTGTATTTAAATTATTTACACCATAAAATTTAAACGGCAGCTATATATTTTCATGTATTAAAAACCAATTTATAGTGTGAGAAATTATATGTAAAATATTATTCAGAAAGTAAAAATGAGTTTTAATCTTTAATCTTTTACACTGCTTTTCTAGTTGGAAACCCCCTGAATGCATTGCAGTGGTGCATCTACACATTGCATTTGAGTGCTAACCGCTCGATTTATTCCTGCGTCAGGTCACCGTCTCAAACCGTCTGGTTTCTTCGCCCTGCTGCATCGTCACAAGCACCTACGGCTGGACGGCCAACATGGAGAGGATCATGAAGGCCCAGGCCTTGAGGGACAACTCCACCATGGGCTACATGGCAGCCAAGAAGCACCTGGAGATCAACCCCGTCCATCCCATCCTCGAGACGCTCCGCCAGAAAGCAGAAGCTGACAAGAACGACAAATCGGTGAAGGATCTGGTGATCCTGCTGTTCGAGACGGCGCTGCTCTCCTCGGGCTTCACGCTGGACGACCCACAGACGCACTCCAACCGCATTTACAGGATGATCAAACTCGGATTAGGTGGGTCAGAGATTCAATATTAGGCATGTAATGAAATTATCAATGTCTGGATATCATCGTGGTCATATGACGATATGAAACGATAGTCTTCCAGGCATAAAGTGTAGTTTTTAAAATATATTTAATCTTCTTATTCTAACATAAACGGTCTGTAAAGTTGTGTTTTGGGTCATTATGTTTCGGCACAGTATCTGTCAAACGATCTCAAACTGAAAGCACATTATAATCTCTTCATCAAGTCTGTTTCAAAGCGAAGCTTGCTCTTCATTCAGACGATCAGCTCGTGATCCGGTGTTTTCTGCGTCTCTGTTCACACTGAATCATGCAGTCAACTCGTTTATTACACGTTCTGTGAGTTTAGCACGTGTTTGGAAATGAAACGGCCACCAGTTCTGCTTTATTTCAGCAGCAGATGATCACAGCATTTCTCTAGATTTGTAGTGAGACGTGTTTTTGTGCCTGTTTTCACTGAAGCTGGAGTTTTTTTTCAAAATAAAAGCTTAAAAGTGCTGCATGAATTACTGACAGCTAGCGGATTAAATGAGTCCAACTTCAAAATCTCTTTCAAGTGTAGAAATAAGGAAAGTAGTATTGTAATTTCCCTACTGTAGTGTAAAGCATAAATAATATACCTATGAAATATTCATTTTCATTTATTTTACAGTGCAATTGTTTTACAATATGTGGCTATTGCTGTCATTTAGGGCTGCACGATTATGACAAAAATCATAATTGTCGATTATTCCCTTGAAATTGTAATTGCGATTATTAATTACGATCATCACAATTTACATTGAATGATGTTTATACCATTGTTTGAAGCAACCGCATGCCATATTTTTAGATGAACATAAACAAGCTGAAAACACTGACAAACTTCTATAGTATTAAGCCTTAAATGTGAACTATACATTGGATTGGTTTCTTCTTTAAATAAAAAAGTACAAATATGCATGGTATTATAATACTAAAACTAAAATTAAAACAATGCAGAAACCCTTAAGATAACATGTAGAAAGAAAAAAAACATCTTAAGCACAGAATAACATAAGAACGATTAATTGCTGCTTTGAACGATTACGTAATTGTGGCATCCGTAATTGCGATTAGAAATTCGATTAATTGTGCAGCCCTACTGTCATTATTATTAGTATTATTATTATATTCTAATTAGTTTGTCTTCCTAAAACAGTGTGAATGTAATTTAGACTGAGACAGTGCATCACAAATAAATAGAGGGTTGAGTCCTCTTTAAAGTTCAGCTACAAGTCAATTCACTGACTTTTCTGACTTAAGTTTCTTAGTTAAAGGTGCTGTATGTAGGATTGAACTAGGTATTGCAGTCCAAATTCAAAACATTGGAGACCAGCCCCTCCTCTTCAGACTTGATGCACGCGCAGGATGCCAGATTAACGACACCAACAGGAACGAGCGCACATGACGATGAATGAAATTAAATACGCTGTGTTTTCCGGCAACTGGCAACCCGGGGTGCCGAAATACAATTGGGTAAACTGGCAGTGGGCGGGTTTCACAAACCATAACAAACACAGACATTCCGGGCCGGACCGCACATATTCAAAGAAGGATTACTAACTATAGCATTGTTTTTCAGATAAACAAGTATGTTAACTTAGCATGTTTCTTAAATGTCTGCAAGCATATTATGGTATTTTTATGCTTTAATAGAGTCAAAATCCTACATACAGCACCTTTAAGATCATGAGTTGCAGCTCTTAATTCTGAATTCTCAAAGTGCATTAGATAGAGAATAATTTAACTTTTAAAATGTACAATTATTATTTATTTTTTTCCAATTCGTCATTTGTCCTTTCTTTTTTTAATATCGCAATAAATATATTGTGTACTTCATATCATGAGATTTTGATATCGTTACATCTCTACTCAATATGCATGAGATTTCAATGGAAAACAAGCATTTTAATGTTTTTTCTGCCCGTTTCAGGCATCGACGAGGACGATCTGTCCACAGAAGAGCCCAGCTCGGCTCCTATCGAGGACATGCCTCCGCTGGAGGGAGACGAAGACACGACTCGCATGGAGGAGGTCGACTGAGAGCGGACACTGACACAATCATGTTTGTAGTTCTGTAAAAAGATTATTGTTCAGATTATTGATTATTCTTGTTGTTCTTGACCACATCGCAGTTCCTGTTCATTCCAGTTTGGTTGGGAAACCTCTCGTCATTCCCTTTTTTGTATTTTTTCTTTGAGTTGTGTATGCACTTTGTTTTGTATTTATTGATTAACATTCCGATGTTGATTTTGAGTGTTTAAGGGACACTGATACTGTATTATTGACACGACGGGATCCTGAAATAAAGCTTACCGTATCAGATCATTTGATGCCCGTGTCTTCATGATGCTCAGACAAAACACTCCTCCTGCTGCCAGCGGTTTAGAAAGACAAGTGTGCATCTGAATCTGTGGACGTATTGGTTTGTGAGTTTGGATGCAATGTTTTAAAGATGGTCCAGGTTACATTTCACCACAAAAAACAACAACAAAAAAACATTTAGGATTAAGAAATTGAAGACTGTTTTAGGACCTTTACAGTTTTTTCCCTAAAAAGTTGACTGTAAATTTAATTGAACATGGCAATGATGCATTGTTAAATATTTTTTATAGTCATAAAAATACTGACTCACTCATCGACTTAAAAACATGAAGTGTTTAAACCTTGTAAGTTGTTACAAAAAAAAAAAAAAATTAATTAAATATTACAGTGATGTGTACTTATAATTGTATTTTACTGTAGAAATGTACATTAATTTAAATAAGTTTTAATAGTTCTAAAAATATTGACCCATCATTTTGAAAACATGAACTATGAAAGACATAAAAACTACATAAACAAAAAGGTTTTAAAAATGTATTAAAAAGGTGTTTAAAAAACCTTATTGTATATTTTTATTAAAAAAACAACAATGTTTAAATATGTGACCCTGGAGCACAAAACCAGTCATAAGTGTCAATTTTTCAAAATTGAGATTAATACATCATCTGAAAGCTGAATAAATAATCTTTCCATTGATGTATGGTTTGTTATGATAAAACAATATTTGGCTGAGATACAACTATTTGAAAATCTGGAATCTGAGGGTGCAAAAAAATCTAAATATTGAGAAAATCACCTTTAAATTAACACAGGAATTATTACCTGTGTTCTGTAATTCTCTAACCCTAATTCTTGCCTGTAATTCATCCCCCATCTCTAATTATTTACTCTCTCTAGTACTATGTAAATATGTAAGCATAATTTTCTATACAGCTGTATATATAGAGTAAATAAGGCACAAATCTGTACATAAATCTTCTGTTCCAGATTCAGACACATTATTATTATTATTATTATTGTTAAGGCTTATTTAAATGTTCTGTTCTCATGTCAGATATGTATGTTTATATGCATGTATGTATGTATGCATGTATGTACCAAGAGCTTCTTAAAAACCACAACAAATTCCTCGTGTGTTTGCACACACTTGGCGAATAAAGCTGATTCTGATTCTAAAGTTGTTCAAATGAAGTTCTTAGCAATGCATATTACTAATCAAAAATTAAGTTTTGATATATTTACGATAGGAAATTTACAAAATATCTTCATGGAACATGATCTTAATATCCTAATGATTTTTGTCATAAAAGAAAAATGGATAATTTTGACTCATACAATGTATTGTTGTCTATTGCTACAAATATACCTGTGCTACTTATGACTGCTTTTGTGCTCCAGGGACACATATGTTTAAAACTTATTATAAATTGTAACTTCAACAAATGTTTAAAATGTTCTTTATTATAAATTGCTACTAAAGAAGAAACAAAAGCCAAATGTTTGATGGTACAACCTTATTGTAAATGGTTACTAAAGATACATAAAAATATATTTAGTTGTAATGTGCCAAGCTAATATTATCTGTAGAGATGCACAGAGTGTCCAGCAGATGACAGCAAAACAATATAAAATACATTAACGCTTGAGAGATCACGAGTCCATAAAGATAGGCGAAATAATATTATGTTTGCAATGCACACATTATTGAATGCCAACACTGAGTAATTAATGCTCTCATTAGTGTAAAATAATCAAATACATGCATTGCATTAAATGAGCGCTCTGTGTAACGCAGATTCATCAGATGAAAATCAAGCTAAAGCTGAAGTGCATCAGAAAGAAAGGAGCAGAATGAGTTCACAGACATCATGATGTGTTCAGTTTAGTTTAGTTTGCTAATGCATGAGTGTGAGTGTGTGATCATATACACACACACTGACTGACAGCGGCTCTCATTGACTCTCTGCAGGCTGGAAACACACGCGTATGAGTGCCATGCCGAATAAAACCAAGAAAGACAAGGTGAGACACAACCTGCCGTGTTTGAATGCGGAGGAAAACCTGTTAAAGTGGATTTATACTTCAGTCAAAGTAGCAGATTATCAGCTCGAGACATTAGCATGTATGCTAACTCCAGCTTTGCCCATCATAAACTGGCTTTTATCACAGTGAGTTACACTCTGGGTTATAAACTTTCAACGATTTACACCCCTGGAGGCGAAACCAAGCACTTTAGATGACTTAACATGTGTCTTTATGAACAGTTTATTGTGTGTGTGCTCGGTTTTCGTGGCGAAGCTAACTTTAGCCTGTTAGCGGAGTAAACGGGATGGTTTGTCGTTTATAGACATATTAATTTCACCCAAATGTGAGCTGAAATGACCAAAATGCTTTTCTATGATAATAAAACGCATGTGTTTTATTATATTTGGTGTTGGAGTCCAGATTTGGACGTGAAATACTTAAGCCGGATTGCTAATGCTAGCTATCAGACTGAGATGCTCGGGGTTTATTAGCCAATATTGATTCATTTCTGCTTTTTTAGAGGGGAAAATGTAAGTATAGAGTTTTATGTTGTTTATTCTTTTTATAGGATTCACCAAAATCTGCAAAAGTGAGTAAAACAGGAGGACAGGAGAACTCAGAGCATGAGGTAATTTAGCAAAATGCGCTATTTTACTGAAAATGTGCTTATATTCTATATAATTATCTGTTATCTGCTATGCAAATGATCAAATGAGATGCATGTGTCTCGTTCTGATCATGTGGAGAAATTATTTTAATGGAGAGAGATGTGAGCTGAACTGAACTTCAGATTTATTATTATTATTTTTAATTTTTTTAGATACACTTGGTTATAATTTGGCCATAGATTAAAGGTCATGTGCAGAAATGCTACGTTATGCATTGATGCTTCGTAACAGATATATGAATGAAAATGTGTAGTTACAGTTAGAGGATCTAAACACACTTTCTTCTATTCATGCATATTCATTTTAAACCTTCAAACGTTGTTTGCATGCAAAAAAATAGCCTTTATGAGCTTTATTGATCTGTTATCAGTTTGCTGTCAGTAATGCAGTACGACTGATTGATGCCTGAAACATTACTGTGATTGAGCACATGAAAAATGAGCATAAACATAAAACAAAAGAAAAACATGAAAATGTGCAACCTTGTTTTAAAATGAGAACCCCCTAAAAAAGTTTAAAAACACAAAAATATGTTTAAAAATGTACAAACTAGTCAAATTGTAAACCATAGAAATATGTAAAAAATGTGCAACTATTGTAAATTGTTTTAAAATATAATACAAAAATATTAAAAAGTTTTAATAGTGCTGTCAAATGATTAATCGCATCCAAAATAAAAGTTTTTGTTCACATAGTATATGTGTGTATACTGTGTATATTTATTATATGTATATATAAAAACACACACATGCATGTATATATTTAAGAAAAATATGCATTGTTTATGCATTGAATATATTTATGTATAATATAAATTATATGAATATATACTGTATGTGTGTGTCTTTATATAAAGATAGTAAATGTACACAGTACACATGCATATATTGAGTAAACAAACTTTTATTTTGGATGCCATTAATTTTTTGACAACACTAGTTTTTAAAATGTTACCAAAAAATAGAAAAATATTTAAATACACTATAATTATATTTATTTAAAAATAAATTTAGCAAACTATTGTAAATTGTAACAAAAAAGTAATACACAACAATGTTTAAAAATTGTCAAGTTTATTGGAAATTGTTACTAAAACATAAAAATGTTAAAAATGTTCAAAAACATAAAGATGTGTTTCAAACGGTAAACTTTTATTTTAAAATGTTACCAAAAAAACATTACACAAATTTTTTTTTTTTTAAAAATGATTAACTAGTAAATTGTTACTTTAAAAACATAAATCAAAAACATAAGTGTTTAAAATCATAAAAATGTGTTTACAATGTGCAACTTTATTGTACATGTTACAAAAAAGTTGTTAAAAATGTTGAAAAACACAATGTTTGAACAACTGTAAAAAAATAAATGTATTTAAAAACTTTGCAACCTTCATTGTATATTGTTGCTAAAAAACAATACAAGAATCTAAAAATACTATATAAACACTGTGTTTGCATTGCATCTGTGCTAACGATATTCAACTTAAAGGATATTTGTAGCTTAATGGTTACAGATCTGATCTGCTGTTATAAAGGTTCGGTCCTATTTAATGTCCCCTCTGTGTTTTTGTTGTTTCTGAGCGAAACACCCGTGTTCGTTCAGCAAAAATGAATAAGCATGATAAAAATCAAATGTTCTCTTGTGTTGGAGAGATGAGGATGTCAGGTGTTTGTCTCCATCAGGGCTCGAATAAGAAGGGCACTAACAGCGTGCCACCGACCACACAGCTGCTGAAGGGCAAAGCGGCCGGATCTCAGACTCCGGTGAAGAAGGAGAAGAGGCCGAGCTCGTCTCGATTCAGTCTGAGCAACAACCGAGAGCTGCAGAAACTGCCCGCATTCAAAGGTGAGACGCACTTCAGTTTATTTGCAGTGATTTGATTGGATGGTGAAAAGTGTTCTGCGGTATTATTGGTGAATATTGCTTAGCCCCGCCCACACGGCCTTGATTACATCAGAAGAAAAGGAAAAGAAAAGGTTGTTTCAGAGGTGGAGCAATCATTATATTTTGATGCTATTACAGATTTTTTCTTTTTTGATTCAGGTTTAAATCATTATTACAGCAACAGATGATTCATTTGATGCTTCTGCAATTAGTGCTGTCAAATGATTAATCACATCCAAAATAAGTTTTATATATGTGTGTGTACTGTGTATATTTATTATGTTTATACACACACATACAGTATATATTTTGAATTTGTATTAACATGTATACATTTATATTCATATCATTATTTAATATATAAACATAACATATTTTTCTTAAATATATGCATGCATGTTTGTGTATTTATATAAACATAATAAATATTCACAGTACACACACATATATTATGTAAACAAAAACTTTTATTTTGGATGTGATTAATAAGACGAACCAGAGATCATTTCTAAATGATGATGACCTGAAGTGAAGAAAAGTCTGTCAGAGAAGCGCTGGATGGGCTGTTTTCTCTTTTACACTTTTATTCAGTGAGTTTAAAACGAATGGAATGCATTGAAATGCCTGATCACTGTGAATCCTGAACTGTGGATTTGTTATAATATAGGTATATGTATTATGAAAGCCTCAGATGTACAGAGCTGAATCTCTGAGCTCAGTCTTGTGTAATGTAGCTGATAGATGCTGATGTGTTTGTCCTGCTTTGACTCTTCTGCTGGAAATGAACTTAAACCTGATAAATGCAGCTGCTTCCGGACGTTTGACTCTGAACTGAACGTGTTAAATATGTGTGGAATCACGTACTAGTGCTGTTTCTGAAGCGTTCACACCATATCCCACAATGCAATGCGTTCAACCTTCCCTTCCCAGCATGATGAATGAGCAGCTAGTGATTATTATCATCTGCTTCACTCATTATTTAATCTGACTAAAGTTATCTGTCTATCTGTCTGTCTATCTGTCTGTCTGTCTATCTGTCTATCTGTCTATCTATCTATCTGTCTATCTATCTGTCTGTCTGTCTATCTGTCTGTCTGTCTATCTGTCTATCTATCTGTCTGTCTATCTATCTGTCTGTCTATCTGTCTGTCTATCTATCTATCTGTCTATCTGTCTATCTGTCTATCTGTCTGTCTATCTGTCTATCTGTCTGTCTATCTATCTATCTGTCTGTCTATCTGTCTGTCTATCTATCTGTCTATCTATCTGGCTATCTATCTATCTGTCTGTCTATCTATCTGTCTGTCTATCTATCTATCTATCTGTCTATCTGTCTATCTATCTCTATCTATCTATCTATCTATCTGTCTATCTATCTGTCTGTCTGTCTGTCTGTCTGTCTATCTATCTGTCTATCTGTCTGTCTATCTGTGTCTTTCTGTCTATCTATCTGTCTATCTATCTGTCTATCTATCTATCTATCTGACTGTCTATCTATCTATCTATCTATCTATCTATCTATCTATCTATCTATCTATCGTCTATCTATCGTCTATCTATCTGTCGTTCTATCGTTCTGTCTGTCTATCTATCTATCTCTATCTATCTATCTATCTATCTATCTATCTATCTATCTATCTATCTATCTATCTATCTATCTATCTATCTATCTATCTATCTATCTATCTATCTATCTATCTATCTATCTGTCTGTCTGTCTGTCTGTCTGTCTGTCTGTCTGTCTATCGTTCTATCGTTATATCGTTCTATCTATCTACTTGTTCTGATAACAATATCCGGTGAAAATTATTGTTTGGGTCATATATTCCAAGACGTAGGCTGGAATCTGTGATTGTGAAGTACAGTATCCACGCAATGAGGATAATTTTGCAAATAACTGCAATTACAGATTTCAAACAGAGATGGAGACAGAGGCTAAACTTACAGACTGCAGCTTTAAACTGTAATTTATTTCTGTGATCAAAGCTGTATTTTCAGCATCATTACTCCAGTCTTCAGTGTCACATGATCTTCAGAAATCATAATAATATGCTGATTTACTGCTCAAGAAACATTTCTGATTATTATCAATGTTGAAAACAGTTGTGCTGCACAATATTTTTGTGGAAACAGTGATGCATTTTATTTTTCAGGATTCACAGATGAACAGAAAGTTCAAAAGAACAGCATTAATTTGAAATAGAAATCTTTTGTAACATTAGAAATATCTTTACGGTCACTTTTGATCAATTTAATGCATCCTTGATGAATATAAGTATTCATTTCTTTAAAAGAAAAAAATGACTGACCCCAAACTTTCAACAGTGTTTATTGTTACAAAATATTAAGAGTAATGGCTGATTGAAATTCAGCTTTTCATCACATAAATAAATTATATTCTAAAATATTTTAAAACAGAAAACCGTTATTTTAAATTGCAATAATATTTTACAATATTACTGGGGTTTTTTCTGTATTTATAATCAAATAAATACAGCCTTGATGAGCATAAGAAGTGTGTGTGTGTGTATATGAATAGCTAATGTTATGATCATCTTATATACACACACACACACACATTTATATGTATAGTTATAGCTATTAATTTAAATATTTTCTACTCACATTTGAATGTAGAAGCATATACATTTTCATATACATATTTACATTTCTACATTATTATACACATATTTACATTACACATGACATTTATTCATTTAGCAGACGTTTTTATCTAAAGCATGTAATTAATAAGGAACATCATGAGCAATTTGATATATGCATGTATCATAATGATATTCTGCTATATGACTTAATGAGCACATAAACGAACAGATGACACTTTAACGATTAAAGCATCAGTCACTGTTATTCACAATTGTATGGAAAACAGTCAAACTTTGTGTTTACTGGAAAGAAATGACATGATAAAGAGTGAATGATGACAATGTTTGGTTGAACTAATCCTTTAATAAAACTTCTTTAACTAATATCCAGTGCAAACTCAGTGAAAATATGAATAGCTGATGTTATGAAGAAGCTGCTTTCACTTCCTCATTTGTGTCATAAGTTCATATTTTACATTATCTTCCCCTCTAGATGTTTATTTTCTCACATCTGATCTAATTAAAGCCAGTTAACGACCCTCACTCAAACTGTTACTCATCATAATCCAGAGAACGAGAGCAGACGAGATTCCTGCAAAAACACAAACGTGTTTCAAAATGCAAAATGACATTCAAAGCAGTGCCCAGGTTCAGTTTTATGTCCGGTTCTGTCATAAATCACTGAGATGATGAGCACATGCTCTGATTATGAATACAGACTCGCTGCGTGCTGTGTTTTTGGAAACAGTGACAAACAGCAGAATATGCAGCGATAAACCGCTCTGACTGTAAAAAGCTAGACTGTGGTCACATGACTTACATTACATTTCACATATTTTCAGCGAGTGGCATCCAGTTGTTTTCAGAAATATATATATATATATATATATTAGGCAGTATATCAGTAATATATAATAATACAATAATATAATTAAAAATATATATATAAAACAAATAATATATAAATATTATCTTTAAATATATAATAATATGTGCATCTATATTTAAACAACACACACACACACACACACACACTCTCACACTCACACATATATATATATATATATATATATATATATATATATATATATATATATATATATATATATATATATATATATATATATATATATATATTAGTATGCATAATTCAGTAAACTGTTTATTTCTGAGATTTTATATATATAAATAGTTAATTATTATAAAATAATACTCTTAAAACTCTTATTAAAATAAGAGTTAATTATTATTTAGCAATTATCTAATAAATATTATTTGTATAATATATGTAATATATATATATATATATATTCATGTAATAATTTAACAGTTTATTTTAACAATCATCTTTAAATAATATGTATCATATATGTAAATAACACACACGCGCACACATATATATTAACAAATAAATATAACAAATTAATTGTTAATAAGTTATTATTTAAAGTTATTATTTATCAAATAAATATTATTTAACAATCATTAATTAAATTATATACATTTAATTATTATAAATTTAATTATATACATATTACAGTAAACTATAATAGATTAATTTAGTTATAAATATAAATATATTTAATGCATTAATTATGAATGAATTATTTAATAATATTTAATTAAATCATACATATTATTTATTAACAGTAAGAGGGCAAGATTTAGTCATAAATGCATCTGAAATATTCCTAAATTTAAATTTGTACTGCCTAAAAGTGCCAGTATATAGTATAAAGTAAAATAGATTATTTTTAGGCAGTATACCAGTAATATATATATATATATATATAAATAAATAATATATAAATCATATTTGTAAATATATAATAATGTGCATTTTATATTTAAGTAACACATATACACACATGGTTTGAGTCCTGCATCTGAATGTTGCTAAGTGTCTTCAGTTGAGAGAGTATATAGGGATTGTTTTGTTGATTGTGTCTCTGAGCATCTGCAGATGTTGAGCTGTGGTTTCCTGTCAGCGTGGTTTCTGCTGTCACAAACTGTTATGTCATCGCTTTTTCTTTATTTACCATCAGCAGGACAGGGCTTTCATTTCCGGCACAGGTAAAGCCAGGGGAGACGATGCTTCTCTTTCTCGCAAGAGGATGTGTTTTAGGGAAACGACAGGTTTACTGTACTGACTGTCAGGATGCTGCAGATCTGTGCATTTTTCAAAAAACATGATGCATAAGAGTGTGATGATGATGTCAGAGTGATGCTGGGCTTTTGTGTGTCGCTATGCGGTTGATAGGTCTTTGTGGATTGTTTCTAGGGTGGGTAATAAGCGGTTGCTAAGGTGTTATGAGTGGTTGCTAGGTTTTCCGTTCTGTGTGGTGTGATAAGAGTCTCTAATAAATGCTATAAACAAAAAATTAATATTTTGGGGATCTTGTGCTGTAGTATGTAGGGCCCTATGATTTCTGTGATGACAAAACACGGAAATCTGTTGTGCAGCACTTATTCTGCCAAAAAAAGAGGAATTGTGCAAATTTAGCTTGGTTACATTTTAAAAGATGAATTAAATTGTTAAAATTGCATGCATTTATTTGATTACTACCATTTTTCATGCAAAAAAATGTAACAATATTACTATTGTTTTAATTATTGTTGTTAAAATCTTAAATTATTTTTTTATTAATTAAATTGATTGGGCATCATTTTTTTTTATAAAAATATTATTTAATTTTTATTTTTATTTTTAATAACTGCCATTAAAAATTTTAATCTAGAAAATTAATAGTGTAAAATGGAGAATTTGGAGGGGGGGAAATAAAATGCATTTTATATATTACTATTATTGTTCAAATTTTAAAATTATTAAATTGTTAAAGTTTTATGAATTAATTTGATTAGGCATCCTTTTTGATGATTAAAATTTAATTCAGTCATTAAAAATTAAACTCAAAAATTCAAACAGAAAACACAATTTGAGAAAAAGTAATGCATATTTCATAGGGCACTATTGTTTTTAAAATTGTAATAAATTGTTACATTTTTCTAAATTCTATTGATTAACTTCATTTTTATATTAAAATGTAATTATTAAAAAAATAAAACCGAATTTAAAGAAAGAAAAAAAACAAAAATACATTTCACTGGTCACTAATATTGTTAAAATTTAATAATAAATTATTACATTGATAAAGTTTTGGGAATTCAATGGATTAACCCTCTGGGGTCGACCAACGCGAATACGCGTTTTGTGGCAGATTTTCCTCATAAGGCCGAAATGAGCTTGAATTACTCTGTCATTTTTGATCGTACAGATAAGAGCAATACACCATTCGAATCTGTAAGGGGTCTACTTTTATTTGTATACACTCATAATAACAACTAAACTTTGTGCTTTTGAAGAATAAAGAAAACAAACAGGGTGCGCTCTCTGTCTTCTCCGTCTCCACAAACTGCTTTTAGAAACGCGTCACTAAAATGAAGTGTAACTCAGCGAAAACTCAACACAGAGACATGGGAGTTATATCTATAGAAAGCTTGAAGTGTCTTCTTTTAAATGAAGTAAGTCATATCGAAAACAAATATTCTGTGATAAAGCAATCCGTATGAAACCAACACGATGTTCAGTCTTTCCCGTCTAACTCATTATCTCTAATGCGATCCCGCCCCCTCGCGGCTCGCGCCGTTCATATGTAAATATCCACGTGAGACACGCGCTCATGGAGACGCCAAACATAAACAAAGAGGAGATCGCTACTGTTCGTTTCTGGAAGAAGACGCGCTGAGTAAAGGCAGGACTTCCCTCAAAAGAAGAACAAGATTTCATCCAGTAGTGGAGATCAATCTGATGAGTAAGTAATGTTTCTTTTTTGCATTAGTTAACGTGTTATTGTGACAATAGTAATATGAGTGTACACTGTAACATGATGAATGCTACGAGTCTAAGTATGATTATAACATGTTTATTATTAATAGCCTACTCTGTTCAGAAATAGATTTTAATAACGTGCTAAACAATAATAATTAGTTTCTCAGATATAAAATGTATTTTTTTAAAATAGACAGCAATATGATATAAAAGTAATATGAGTTATAATGTTAATAGCTTAATGTTACAGTAAGATTAGACAAAACTTTACTGTGATAGGCTATACCAAAGTCTCTTTAAGGGTATTCTATAATCTTTAGCTATACTCTGTTTGTGAATATAGCCATAGATGTTTATAACTATAGTTTTTGTATTGTATAGGCCTACATACAAAGCATGCTTGTTTATGAATGTAACTAAGCTTCTGTTCGCGAATATCTGCTCTTGTTATTGGCATTCTGTAAGGTACTGTGAAAAATAAATGCTGACGATTGTTTATAACATTCTTTTAGGACTGTGAATACATACCCTCGCCTTCACCTGCATCTCACAAAGGAAGGGGGCGCTGGTCTCGTTCAGTTTTCATCTCCATTCACAATCATACAGAGTAAGTGTGCATTCACCATTTTACAGATGTTACTTTAATTTGATTTATTTACTGTAAGGTAAAATATGTGTGCTATGTGGTAATTGTGTTCTTTTTTTCTATAAATTAGTACTAGTATCAGTGACCATCACAATAATGTTAATAATGTAGTTTGTGTAAACAGCATGCTTACTTTTTATTTCAGATGTGAGGATAACAGTGCAAAAGAACCTGTTGCAAAGTGAGCCAATGCAAATAAGCAGCCCACTCAGGAACCTGGAACACAGCTACAAACTAAGCTACTAAGCTACAAAGCTACATTTTCAGCATCATTACTCCAGTCTTACTCCAAGTGTAACAATATACACTATACCATTCAAAAGCTTGGAGTCAGTATATACAGAAATTAAAACTTTTATATAGCACACAAGTGATGATAAAGAAGGATCTGAAGGATCATGTGACTGGAGTAATGATGCTAAAAAGTCAGCTTTGATTGATCCTAATAAACTATATAACTGCACTCGCAAGTGAATCTCAAGTTATTTTGTGTGATAGCTAGATATATTCTTAATAAACTACAAACAAAAAATATATAAATGTATTTTGTCCTCATATTCTTTCTTGTAACTCTTCCCTCTCAGTCACATACCTGCCTGAATGGCTCATTATGAAGCTCATTATGCAGCTCATTATGCGGGCCTTTGTCTTCTCAGGTGTGAATGTGAAGGTTGACGCCTTCTCGCATAGACCTTTTCTATTCAAAAAGTGTCTTAGAAAATTTAAATCAATATATTGTTTTCTGTGAGTAAGTAAACAAGATTATTTTCATATAATTTTGAAGCAAAAACTCTAGGCTACAAGATCCAGTTCTAAAAGTCTTGTGAACAAATGTTCTGTATGTTTTTTATGGCCTTATTTCAGTGACTTCAAAATTTTAGTTTTTCACTAACCACGCATAAATGTTTCTTTCTCAAAAACAAAACCATGTACATAAATGCTGCTAACATATTATTGTAGCCCAGTTTGTGCTGTTTACAGTGTTATTAGACTTTAGCCATTTATATGTTTATAAGCAACTGAAAAAGCACAAATGTCAGGGCATGTCAAAACTTCTCCAGGCCCCCAAAACACCCTTAGACCCCAGAGGGTTAAAATGTAATTCAATTACAGAAAATGAAAAATTGCAAACAGAAAAGATGGAATTTGTCCAAAAAACCCCCCAAAACAATCAGATTTCATAGAACCCTACGTGCATCTTACATCTGCTTCTGCTGACATTCTTAGCACACACTTTTCTCACAATTGTAAGTACGAGAGCAGCACAATAAAGTGCATCTCTGTTTATTACGGTCTTCACCAGCTCTCTGCTTGCACTGGGACGAATCACATACTCTGCATGCGCCAATCAAACCCACAGCTCCCGCCTTCCCCGGCCCCCGCCAGCCAATCAACAGCCTCCCTTCTGCTTGAGATCACGTGATCTCCTCCAGCCAATCAGCGGCCTCCCTTTGACGGGTGACATCACTAACTAGCTGCTTCCCTCCAGCAGCGGAGCTTCATTTTCTGCTGAGAGAGTTTGTGCTAAAATGGAGGCTAACAGCTCGACCTAGCCGTCTCGCGCCCGATCCGACCCGTAGATGTTGACATGCTCTAAAGAGGAGGCCAGGATGGTTCTGGATGCTCCGAGCGCCAACGGGCCCTTTCAGCCGGTGGCCCTGATGCACTTTAGAGGTGAGACGTTTGTCTTATTGTGTCTGTGTAGGCAGAGAGCGACGAGGAAGGTTGCTATGCCATGATTTGTGGCCGCCGTTACGAAGCAGAAGAATTTGGGCCGCTTGGGAGACGCTGGAAATGGCTTCAAACGTCTTTGGTTTACATTCACAGCAAGCTGCCTACCTAGACTGCATTTTTAGACGTTTATGCAACATTTTTGGCCGTAATAACCCATGCATACTACATGCATCTGATGCACGGAACTGCAGCTCGAAGCACAGCATGCATGTTGCTCGGGTGAATGGGGAAAAAAACTCTGTTTACAGTGCGCTGGTTAAGGAGGAGGGGGTCTGTTTAACTAGCCTCCCATCCCCCCTAACCAGAGTGCTGATGTCAAGGGAAGTGAGGTCACAGCTCCAGGAAGAATGCATGTATATGCTTGCGTGCATGTGTGCTCAAGCCACAGAGCTTGCGAGAAACTGCATCCTTCGCTTCATGTTCAGACAGATTAATGTGCATGCATAAATTATGCATTTGTTGCAGTGTTTTTGATATGCATTTTGATAATTCTCTGTTCATAATGGCAAACTAACATACTGCTTTAACTATTCCTGCATGCATACTGTCAACATTATGCAAGTATGCATACAATATCTATATGGTTTGTGCACTATACCACAGTGCACACTGTGTGAGATACTGTATCCTTACAATGCAATGCATTTAGTGTTAGTGTTGATTTTAAAATAAGTATTTTCTGCTCACCAAGGATGCATTTATATATTAAAATAATTTTCAGCATCATTACTCCAGTCTTCAGTGTCACATGATCCTTCGAGAAGCATTTCTTAGGAAACTGTGATACGCTACCGTTCAAAAGTTTGGGGTAATTAAAAACAAACCAACAAATTAATACTGTTGATCATCAAGGATGTGTTCAATTGATCAAAAGTGACAGTAAAGTTATATTTCTAATTAATGCTGTTCTTTTGAACTTTCTATTCATCTGTGAATCCTGAAAAATAAGATGCATCACAGTTTCCACAAAAATATTGTGCAGCACAACTGTTTTCAACATTGATAATAATCAGAAATGTTTCTCGAGCAGCAAATCAGCATATTATTATGATTTCTGAAGATCATGTGACACTGAAGACTGGAGTAATGATGCTGAAAATTCAGCTTTGATCACAGAAATAAATTACAGTTTAACAGATATTCATATAGAAATATTTTAAATTGCAATAATATTTCACATTTTCCACTTTTTTATTTTTTGATGTAGCCAATGCAGCACTGGTGAGCAGAGGAGACTTACATTAAACATTAAAAATGTTAACTATTCCAAATTTACAATAGTGTATTTATTTACAGCCCTTATTTTTACTTATTCAATCAGACTGCAAAAAGTTTAAATGTTTAAAAATAGCATGAAGGACAAATAACCATTTAATTTCCTAGAGCCACTTGCATGTAGTGTGATAATGGACATCTAGAAACATTTATCAATGCATATTATATTCTCCACACTGTCTAGTGTTTTTAACTAGTATTAAGTCAAGTCACCTTTATTTATATAGTGCTTTTAACAATACAGATTGTGTGAAAGCAGCTTTACAGTCTCAAATAGGACAATAGTGTGTCAATATGGCAAAAGGACAATAGTAAACACTCAATTTTCAGTTAAAGGCAGTGAATAGCAACTATTACCTGAATAGTTAGATAATATTCTGATGAACTCTGGGTTGCTTTAAAAGCATCTTTAGACTGACATGATGCATTCACATTTAATTCAATAAGTGCCGTCCTGTAATTATCTCAAGCATGGTTATTAAAATTAATCAAGTTGTCAGAATCACAGTTGATGTGACTTTTGTTTCATTTATCGCCCTGGAAAAATAAGATCAAGCCGATCGCATTGCATTATGGGATGCATTATTTAATGCACGCAGAATATTTGCATACCATGCACACGGCATGCAGAACGTGAAGTACTGAGGAGGGTTGTGTGCATGTGTTCTTCAGTGAACTGCAGATTGAATCGCCTTGTTTTGAATTAAATTGAGCTTCACCAAATCAGTTCTGGTCAAACGCATTAGTTGTTGATGCTGACGTCTGTGCTTCAAATGACAGTGTTATTGCACTGCTGTTTTCACATGTTAAACCACAATCACCACTCCCTTGTGCATAAAGGGAAGCGTGAGGCGAGTTTCTCACAGATGTGACCTTTACAGATCATGCTTCAGTATCAGGACCAGAGCAGTGAAAAAAACAAACACTTTTACACTGGTTCAGATCATGTTTGCACCTAATGACTCTAATGATCCGCATTAAATTTGAATAAGCATCAGAAGTGGCTAAAAACATAATAGCATCGCATTTATGGTGAAAACATTGATGCATCCCAGACAACACTGAAGAGCTGCCTACTCATCCGTCCATCTCTGTGCTAAAATAAAACAACGGCTTTAAAGGAAACCATGTGATCTAAACATTCAGAGAAGCCCAAAATATACTGTACGTTTGTCTGACGTCAATAATACAGGAAAAAACCTGCAGCTGCAACATCACTTTAACCCTGTAAAGACTGACATATGAAATAAGTCTGAATTTTTTTTTTTTAATTAAACAGTTTATTGAGCTTTTACACAAAATATTACAAAAATCTAAAAAAATTGTGTATGTTTTTGTTGAGTATCACATTTGACACATTTATGGCTGATATAGTGAGAATGTGGAGGAAAAACAGCTCAGTTTTATTCAGAGGCTCAAACTGAGCAAAAATATGCAGTTTGGTACAGATGCTGATATTTATATGATACAGATGCTGATATTTATATGATGAAATTCTGAGGTTTGTAATGTAAATCAATGAGATCTTTATAACAGTAGAGAAGATACTGACATAAAATGATCTAAATATCAGCGGTCACTCTATATCTTCAATAATATGTCTCAGTAAAATGAGATTGAAATGATCCAAACATATAATGCAATGCTGATTGAGAGATGAAGAAATAAAGTCTCCTCAGAAGATGTGAGATGAAGATCATTCCTCCGCTGAGGAACAGTGAAAGTAAAGCTTCTGGAAACAAACGCTCCTCAAAAGATCCTGATGATCAGATTTGAGACTAAGGGTGAATCCCATTTCTCTGTCTTACCCCTTCCCCTACCCCTTCCCCTTACCCCTAGCCCTTGTCCCTCGAAACCGAGTGGTAAGCGCTAGGGGTGAAAACATACCCCTATGAAATGAGACACCACTTGGTTACGGTTACGTCATCGTACATCGTCGCTAGCTGGCTGCTACGTCACCAGAGGCGACAAGTGTTGATCACAAACTTCCAAGATGCCATCTGCAAGTGTGTGTATGTCGATCGCGTGGGTTTTATTAGTGATGTTTTTGCGATTGTTGTGCAAATCAGCGATGTAACGTTAGCGTAGCAAACTAGCGATTTTTTAAAAACGTTTCAATTAAGAACATGGTTGCAAATATATATGTACAGGACTGTGTAGAGCACAAAACAAGACTGTCGTAATTTTTAAATCAATTATCTAAGCCGAAAATGGGACTCTCTGGATGATCTGGCCGACATTGTTGACGGTTGCGCAGTGTGTTCTGGGTACCCCTTGGTTTCAAGTAAGCTCGCGAAAATGCTTGGTTTTAAGGGGTATCTACCACTTCCCCTTAGCCCTACCCCTCGATCAAAACCAGAATTGGGATAGCCCTTACTCTCACGTGAACACGCAAAACTAAGGGGAAGGGGTAAGACAGAGAAATGGGATTCACCCTAAAACATGATTGATGGAGAATCAAGTAAAGCTGAGCTGCTTCAGTCCAGTAAGTGTTCATCTGGAGATATGACTGCAGTTATTCTGATGTTTACTTGATCAAAATCAGTCAAGATTTGACACGAGAAGCAGCAGCTGAAGCTGGACGCTTGTACAATTACACTAAAAGAGCTTTTACTGGATAAAAAAATGTTAAAATATCAATCAGACGACAGAAGACATGGAGTAGATTGAGTGAGAAACAGCAAAGTTTTGATCATTTAGAGGCATCAAATATGTTTAAGTTTTTTCTTCCAGTGAGTAGATAGATGTCAGTGTTGCATTTAATGCATTAACTCTCCTCTCCGTTGCTGTAGATGTTCCTCCCGCCGAGCAGGAGAAGTTATTCGTGCAGAAGCTGCGTCAGTGCTGCGTTCTCTTCGACTTCATCTCCGACCCCTTGAGCGACCTGAAATGGAAAGAGGTGAAGCGGGCGGCACTCAGCGAGATGGTGGAGTACATCACTCACAACAGGAACGTCATCACCGAGCCCATCTATCCTGAGGTGGTGCACGTGGTGAGTACACACAAACGCCATATATGTGACCCTGGAGCACAAAACCAGTCTCAAGTCGCTGGGGTATATTTGTTTGGGTCAAAATTATCCATTTTTCTTTTATGTCAAAAATCATTAGGATATTAAGTAAAGATCATGTTCCATGAAGATATTTTGTAAATTTCCTACCGTAAATATATCAAAACTTAATTTTTGATTAGTAATATGCATTGCTAAGAACTTCATTTGAACAACTTTAAAGGTGATTTTCTCAATATTTAGATTTTTTTGCATCCTCAGATTCCAGATTTTCAAATAGTTGTATCTATATTGTCCTATCATAACAAACCATACATCAATGGAAAGATTATTTATTCGGCTTTCATATGATGTATAAATCTCAATTTTGAAAAATTTACCCTTATGACTGGTTTTGTGCTCCAGGGTCACATTTAGGGTTTGAGACAGCCTCGACTCCTTAAAGAAACAGTTCTGCCAAAAATGAATGAATGTGTTCACCCCCAGGTCATCCCAGATTAGGATGAGTTTGTTTCTTCATCAGGTTTGTAGAAATGTGTCTCTGCATCAGTGTCTCAGCAATGGATGCTCTGCAGTGAATGGGTGCCGTCAGAATGAGAGTCTGATAAAAACATCACAATAATCCACAGCACTCCAGTCCATCAGTTAACATCTGCAGAAGACAAAAGATGAAACAAATCCAGCATTAAGATGTTTTTAACTAAAATACAAGTTCATAATCCATAATAACTCTTCCTCCAGTGAAAAAGTGCAAAGTCCTGTTGTCTCTCACATCAAAATCCAGCCACATATTTGTTTAGAGCTGTTTTGATCTGATGCAGATTTCTCTCCTGATTCAGACCAGAACACTTTATCACTGGAGGAAGAGTTATTATGGATTATGAACTTGTATTTTAGTTAAAAACATCTTAATGCTGGATTAGTTTAATCTTTTGTCTTCTCCAGATGTTAACTGATGGACTGGAGTGCTGTGGATTACTTGTGGATTATTGTGATGTTTTTATCAGCTGTTTGGACTCTCATTCTGACGGCACCCATTCACTGCAGAGCATCCATTGCTGAGACACTGATGCAAATTTTTTTCCAAATCTGTTCCTGTGAAGAAGCAAAAAAAAAAAAGCAAATCGATGCTTTTTGTGTTCTTATATAAAGTGGATATGAACTATATAACCCGCTGATAGCGCATGGCTCAGCCATACAAGGTTGTGTTGAGTGTTTGGGCAAATCTGTTGGCTCCTCCGAATCAGATCTGTGGTTTCGCCGTCCTTTTAAGGGGCGGTTTTTGGCCGACAGCTTTGCGTTTAGCAGCAGAGCGTCGATTGACCTGCGGTTGGCCTCGGTGCTTCTGCCAGCTGCAGTTATTCCAGCGCTGAATTACATCTCTTTGATATTTATTAGAGCCCACAGCTGATGTGAAGCCGCGGCCTATCGAAGTGCAAATGGACTTGTGAAATAAGCATGATAATATGTTCTCAAGCACATTTCCCTTGATGATTAAAGCCAAGAACTTCAAAGTGCTGCGATCGGGAGGATCAAAACCTTTTCTTCTGATTAATTTGTGCATGTGCTGCCACGTTATATTAATCAGCAAGCTGAATGGACGGTTCATTGATAGACTTACTCCTTTAGTCTGTTCCCAGTAATCAGATATGCATCTATACACACATTTTTCTTCAGTACAGTTGAAGTTTTATGTGGTTTGTTTGTTTCAGTTTGCAGTCAACATGTTTAGGACGTTACCGCCATCATCCAACCCAACCGGTGCAGAGTTTGACCCGGAGGAGGATGAACCCACGTTAGAAGCGGCCTGGCCTCACCTGCAGGTGAACACCTGGACATTTATATGAAGTTAATACTTTTATCCATCGAGGATGCATTAAATTGATCGAAAGTGGCAGTAAAGTCATTTATAATGTTGCAAAAGATTTCTATTTCAAATAAATGCTGTTCTTTTGAACTTTCTATTCATCTGTGAATCCTGAAAAATAAAATGCATCACAGTTTCCACAAAAATATTGTGCAGCAAAACTGTTTTCAACATTGATAATAATCAGAAATGTTTCTTGAGCAGCAAATCAGCATATTATTATGATTTCTGAAGATCATGTGACACTGAAGACTGCAGTAATGATGCTGAAAATACAGCTGCGCATCACAGAAATAAATTAGTTTAACAGATATTCACATAGAAAACAGCTATTTTACATTATAATAATATTTCACAATTTTTACTGTATTTATGATCAAATAAATGCAGCCTTGGTGAACAGAAGAGACTTATTTCAGAAACATTGAAAAAATCTCACCAAGCCCAAACATTTGAAAGGTGTATATATAATATGTATATAATACTATTATTTGTCAGTCTTTTACTTGTTAACAAAATCATTTTATTACAATATTGTTTTCACTGCAATACAGTAAAAATCCTATAAATGAGAATAATGTGTGCACTTATGTGGATGTTTTTTTTTATGTGCTTAATTATAATGAAATTATTATTATTAGTAGTAGGAGTAATATTCATTATTATTATTGATACAATATCATTTCCCTTTACAAAGTGTGCTGTAAGGCACTTTGGATAAAAGTGGCCACTAAATAACTGCTAATTTACTTATAAATGCATGTTTTTACATGTTTCAAATGCATCTTTTAAATACATATTTTTGTTTCCACAGCTCGTCTATGAATTTATCCTGCGGTTTTTAGAGTCACCAGACTTTCAACCAAACACAGCCAAGAAATACATCGACCAAAAGTTTGTGATGCAGGTGTGTTGAAATATGTGTTCAGGTTAATTTGTTTGGTTCAGAATCACTTGGCATTGAGTAAATCATTCAAATCAGTTCATCATTAGCATTAAAATGGCAAATTGCACACATGGGACTCCAAATACCATGTGCACATTGCAGTTTTATTTAATATACTGTACTTAATAAATGTTTGTAATTTCCCTGCATTAATGTTTTCAGTTTGCTTTATCTTAATGCATTTGTGTGTGATATAAACAAGTTCTTTATTATACCCTTAATTTATTATATTCATGTCCACAGAAAAACAGATGTTTTGTGTGGGTCATCAAGTTATTTTTGCATTATTTGCATGATTACCAAAGACTTTTGTGCTAAAACATGGATCAGTTGACATCTGATGAGCCTCATTAAGGGATGTCTGATCTGATCTGATCTGATTGCAGCTCCTGGAGCTGTTCGACAGTGAAGATCCTCGAGAGCGGGACTTTCTGAAGACGACTCTCCACCGCATCTATGGGAAGTTCCTGGGTCTCAGAGCGTACATCAGGAAACAGATTAATAACATTTTCTATAGGTGAGACTGCAAAATATGACACAGGACTTGCAATGCATGCAACTGGGCGAATATGGCAAAAAAATTAAATTTCAGTTTTTTTCAGAACGTTTGACTGATTCTCGATTAAAAAAAATAATAATTACAATTAACTGATCAACTTGAAAATGTAACTACAACATGATTCAAGTAACTTGTTCTTTATTAACCCTCCAGTTAAAGACAATTATGTTCCAAGTGCGGCACACATGAAGATGTAATATTAAACAAATCACTTGTTAAATATCTTTGCAGAAAAGATGCATGAACTACAACTACATCTTGTACAAACTTGTCTTATACATATTATATGTCCAGAAATATACAAGGTTGGATCGTTCTTTTCAGTTATCATTGGCATATTGTTATAGTGTCTAATTCTAGCGTTTGGTAATATTTCTATTCAAAATTTCGATTCCTCGATTTCTAGAAAAAAAAATCATGGCAAAACATTACATTCGAATTAATCTATAAAATCGGAAAAATCGCCCTACACTACTTTCATGACATTTCTGCGTGAAACTGCATATGTGACCCTGCAGCACAAAAGCGGTCATAAGTAACACAGGTATACTTGTAGCAATAGACAACAATACATTGTATGAGTCAAAATTATACATTTATCTTTTATGACAAAAATCATTAGGATATTAAGATCATGTTCCATGAAGATATTTTGTAAATTTCTTTACCATAAATATATCAAAACTTAATTTTTGATTAGTCATATGCATTGCTAAGAACTTCATTTGAACAACTTTAAAGATGATTTTCTCAATATTTAGATTTTTTTGCACCCTCAGATTCCAGATTTACAAATATTGTCCAATCATAACAAACCATACATCAATGGAAAGATTATTTATTCAGCTTTCATATGATGTATAAATCTCAATTTCACAAAATTGACCCTTATGATTGGTTTTGTGCTCCAGGGTCACATTTAATATTCAAATCAAGTCAGGGTTTATCCTAATGAAGTTGACCCCTGACTTGATTTGGAAAATAGGAAAACAAACATACCATTGAAGCATATCTTCATTTCTAATTTATATTTTTCATTTAACTTTTTTTTTTTTTTTGCATTGAAATGTAAAAACAATATAAGAGAAATAATTTTTAAAATATATAAAAAAATTCAAAAAGTTGTTTAAATGTTGCATTTTTTTTTTTTTATGTAATTCATTTTAATATAACATTTATTTTTGGCCCACAGCCCTTGATCAATTTAGGTTTTTGGTTAGATATTAAAGATTTTGGGAACTCTAGATCAATTGATGTTACACTATAATTTTATTGATTGATATATAATATCTGATATATATCTTATAAATTGATATATAATATGTGTTTTATCTCCATACAGGTTCATCTATGAAACCGAGCATCATAACGGAATAGCCGAACTACTGGAAATATTAGGAAGGTAAGAAACATGTTTTGTTAATAAAATCTATTTCTGCTCTCAAATCCAAGCAACATTCGAACAGATTAATCTGATTGTGTATTATTGTGACGAATCACTGTTGCTTAATGAAATGGCATTATAGTAATGATATTATTGGTGTGATTCATTGTTTTCTAAACACACTAGTGTACAGTTACAGAGTGTGTTATATGGTCTTTGTTCATGACGTCTCTGTTCTAGTGTGTGTTTGAAGCCTTGTTCATGAAGTCTGTAATTATTCACTATTTCAGCGGGATTC
>CM049855.1:1817074-1842074 GCA_027422415.1 Schizothorax lantsangensis
CGGAAGAATGTTTTTATTAATATCATGCTCTGTTTTAATTTGTGAAACCTTGCTACATATATGGAATAACTGTTTTATATAACTCTGCTTTGCGTGGTGCCTAACAACGCCCCTTAGCTGTTATAAATTCACTGTAAACCACGGCTTCACGGGGCTTATTGCTTTATTACATTGGGCCTCATTCATGAAACACGAGCAGAACGAATTTTAGTGTAAATCGTTCGTAAAGCTATTCTGATGTAAATTTTCGGATTCATGAAAGTGTTCGTAAAACTGTTCATTTTGGTAAACTGATGACACTGAATTTTGATGCACTGCCATCATAATATTTTACAAGTTCGTTTGCTCTGTTTTGTTTATTTTTTGTTATTTTTTTGAAGCTGAGAGTTGATAACTCTTTAGCTTTGGGTGAAACGCAGCTCTTGTCACTGTCAGTTTTTACCCAGCCGTCCAATCAGTGGAGGAGGGGGCGGGACAAATACCACACCGACCAATCATCTTACTTCTACAACAACTGAACAACAATAGAGAAGTTAATATCGCTGGTTACTGCATTTATATATTCAGTAATATTCTTCAAAATGAGATACTAGTAATGCGTTACTGCCGTGGATGTGTCTAATCATAGCAACCAAAGCGTCTCAGCTGAAAAACACTGTTCCACCAAAGTGTTCTCAAGCGCCACCAGCTGGCCGTTTTCAGAAGAGCACCTGGCATTTTTCAGCTGGCTAAACGCTTTGATGGACACGTTATTGAATATTTATTGTTAGGCATATGGCCTATTAGTCTTTTTAGCATTTATGCAATATACTGGAGCCAACCCTGAGAAAGTAGAGCAGAATATTCGACTGTGTTCCTGGACTGTTATAGCTGTTATAAATCAGGGATTATGCTGATTGTGAATGAGCGTGCACGAGCGCCCTATTTACCAATGATTGGAATTCATTAACATACACATGTTTAACTATCAAATCTGAAGTTTACAAAGCGTTTGTGAATCCGGAGGAGAGTTTTCGGGAAGGTCTGTTTTACGTGCAAATTACTCAGAATTATTTATGAATGTTTATGAATATTTATGAATGTTTCATAAATGAGACCCATTGTGTGTATATAAAACAATATATATATTCATGTGTTCTTTATAGTAACATGCACAATATCAAGACAGTACATCAGTTTTCAGTTATCTATATATATATATATGTATATGTGTATATATATTTAACAAACAGAACACACATTATATAAAAAGTATGAAATTGAAATAATAATACTCCAGTTTTACAGTCCTTACACTGGCTGCCTGTGCGTTACAGAGTAGATTTGAACATTTTACTTCTTGTCTATGAGTCACTAAATGGTATGACTCCATCATATATCTGTGATTTATTTCTATCTGTGAGCACAATGTAAGCAGATCCCTCGGGTCTTCTAACCAGAGAGTCTTGTTTATCCTCAAGACGAGGCAGAAGTGATCGCGCTTTTTCTATAATTGCCCCCAAGACTCTGGAGTGATCTGCCCACTTTGATTAACATGGCTTCGTCTCTGGCTATTTTTAAGTCTAAATTAAAAACTTTTCTGTTCGATAAGGCTTTTAATTCTGGTTGACGCACTCTTTATCCTTGTCCTATGTTTTTGTTGCATGTTATGATGTATTTTTTTTCCTTCCTCTTGGTTTTACTGATTTTTATTTTTCATTGTATTATTGCTGTTGCACATTGGTCAACTCTGTTTGTAGTAAATAGTGCTCATTGCCATTTGTCATTAACCAACCAAAACAAATATATAGCCAAAGTTACAAGTGTTGTTTTGATGAAAAATTAAGATTCACATAATTTTATAATAGTTGATATTTTGCATATTATTATAAAGAATAAAATTATTATATGTGACCCTGGAGCACAAAACCAGTGTTAAGTCGCTGGGGTATATTTGTAGCAATAGCTAACAATACATTGTATGGCTCAAAATTATACATTTTTCTTTTATGCCAAAAATCATTAGGATATTAAGATCATGTTCCATGAAGATATTTTGTAAATGTCCTACCGTAAATATATCAAAACTTAATTTTTGATTAGTAATATGCATTGCTAAGAACTTCATTTGGACAACTTTAAAGATGATTTTCTCAATATTTAGATTTTTTTGCACCCTCAGATTCCAGATTTACAAATATTGTCCTATCATAACAAACCATACATCAATGGAAAGATTATTTATGGTCCAGGGTCACATATAATAAGTACATGATTTAACTTTTCTACTGACTTTAAAAGCGTTTCAGTCCATCTACACTGTTCCGATGTTCAGTCTGTTAGATGAAGAGTTTTTTGATGATGTCACTTCCTCTTCCTGTCGTCAGGACGATCCACGGGCTGATCTATAACGCTCTGAAGCTCTTTATGGAGATGAATCAGAAGCTCTTTGACGACTGCACACAGCAGTTCAGGGCCGAGAAAAACAAGTAGGAAGCTCTTTCTCACACTCACTCATACTTTCAGAGTCACGCTCGTCTGGCTAAACTCCTCCTTTCTCTCTCAACATTAGAGAAAAGGCCAAGTGGAAAGAGCGTGAGGAGGCGTGGATAAAGATCGAGAATCTCGCCAAATCAAACCCACAGGTAAACGGCTCTGATACCGTGGTATTACTCATGTGGGCACAACTCAGAGCTGCAAATAGCACAGATGTCAATCAGCCAAACCTTCTCCAGCACATTGTTTATAATAACAATCATTTTAACTCATCCATCGGTTTATAAACAATGTTTGTTGATGGTAATACATTTACAATGGTTGTGCATTTCTGTTTACATTTTTATTTTACAAACAAGTGTACATTTCTTGGTAATTGACATGCTTAATTGATATTGTTATTGGAAACTATGTTATTAATGTGCATTTGTCTTTATTTAAAATGGTTGCATATATTCAATAGTATTTCAGAGGTTTTGATAATGACCTTTTCTGCTTTAGTTTCTCATGTACATCGACTCCACCAGCCTCAGCAGTCCGATGGACATGGAGACAGACGGGCCGTTCATTGAGGATGTCATGATGCTAAAGAAGACCGTAGAAGAAGAAGCCACTCAGGTAAAAGATGTTTTACCATTTAAAGAGATAGTTCACCCAAAAATGAAAAGTGATGTTTATCTGCTTACCCCCAGGGCATCCAAGATGTAGTTGACTGTTTCTTCAGTAGAACACAAAGGAAGATTTTTAACTCAAACCGTTGCAGTCTGTCAGTCATATAATGGCAGTCAATGGGACCCACGGCTTTGAGAGACAAAAAAACATACACAGACAAAACCTAATGAAACCCTGCGGCTCGTGACGATACATTGAGGACTAAAGACACGAAACAATCAGTCTGTGCAAGAAACTGAACAGTATTTATATCGTTTTTTACCTTTGATCCACTGCACGGTCCAACTGTCCTGAGCGCGTTCACAACATGTGACGCGTCTTCTTCTTGCTTTATGGTGGATCGCAGACTTATAAGTGCATTATCGCTCTGACACTCCTAATTGAGATTGTAGATAGAGTGTCAATGGTCCATTTGAGAGATAGGTGGAGGTAATGCACTTATAAGTCTGCGATCCGCAGTAAAGCAAGAAGACGCTTCACGCGCCGGCTGTTGTGAACAAGCTCAGGACAGCTGGACCGTGTGGCGGATCAAAGGTAAAAAACAATATAAATACTGTTCAGTTTCTTGCACAGACCGATCGTTTCGTGTCTTTAGACCTCAATGTATCGTCACGAGCCGCAGGGTTTAATTTGGTTTTGTCTGTGTATGTTTTTTTGTCTCTCAAAGCCGTGAGTACCATTGACTGCCATTATATGACTGACAGACTGCAGCGGTTTGAGTTAAAAATCTTTGTTTGTGTTCTACTGAAGAAACAGTCAACTACATCTTGGATGCCCTGGGGGTAAGCAGATAAACATCACTTTTCATTTTTGGGTGAACTATCTCTTTAAAGAAGGTTTGGGATCAGTGAGGTTTTTTTATATATATATTAGTCTCTTCTGCTCACCAAGGCTGCATTTATTTGATCAAAAATACTTGAAAATCATTAAAGACATTAAAGACTATAGTTGACCAGAAAAATCTTTAGTCGAGGACAGCCCTAATAATATCACAGTTAAAGAGAGAGTTCTGTCATTAATTCAGTCATTAATTCCTCTCCCTCATGTCGTTCCAAACCCGTAAGACCTTCGTTCATCTTCTGAACACAAATTAAGATATTTCTGATGAAATCCAAGAGCTCTCTGACCCTCCGTAGAGGGTTCCCAGATCCAGAAACGAAGCGAGGACATCGTTAAAATAATCCATATGACATCTGGGGTCCAACCGTAATTTTACAACGCTACAAGAATACTTTTGTGTGCAAAGAAAACCAAAATAACAATTTATTGCAATTTTGGAGAGTACTCCAGAACGTTATCAGCGTTTTTTTACGTTCAGCATGTTCGCGATTACGTTCTCTCCAAAATTTGCGCACAAAAGTATTCTTGTAGCTTAGTAAAATTTGGTTGAACCCCAGATGTCACATGGATTATTTTAACGATGTCCTCGCTTCGTTTCTGGATCTGGGAACCCTCTACGGAGGGTCAGAGAGCTCTTGGATTTCATCAGAAATATCTTAATTTGTGTTCAGAAGATGAACGAAGGTCTTACGGGTTTGGAACGACATGAGGGTGAGTAATTAATGACTGAATTTTCATTTTTGGGTGAACTATACCTTTTAAGTTTCCCACTGGATATTCTGTGAAAATGTCATTTCACAATGTTTTATTTTGTCTCTCCACGCAGCCCCACAGAGACCAGCGCAAACAACGTCCCCTGATGCGACGCAAGTCCGAGCTGCCTCAGGATACCTCCACCGTGAAGGCCCTGGAGACGCACCGGCGCGCCGAGGACATGATCGGTGCCCAGGATGGCCACTAGAGGACCACAGACGCCCGAAACCCAGCCCAGATCAGTCCAGACCAGACCAGTCCAGTCTCAGCCGCCGTGTTCAGCACAGACGACCAGCGGCGGAGGACAGCTCCGGTGTGACCCACAAACACATGAACCCGTTCTGTCCAGAACCAACCGCGCCGGAGCCCATCCCACATCCAGACCCCCTCGATCCACGCTAGTCCAGTCCCGACTCATCCTCTCCTCCGCTTTCGTTTGTCCGTTTCTCTCTGTTAAAGGGATAGTTCACCCCAAAATGAAAATTCTGTCATTAATTACTCACCCTCATGTCGTTCCAAAGACCTTCGTTTATCTTCTGAACACAAATTAAGATATTTCTGATGCTCTCTGACCCTCCCATAGACGGCAATGCAACTGCCAAGTTCAAGACCTAGAAAGGTAGTACAGACATCATTAAAATAGTCCATGTGACATCAGTGGTTCAGTTCATCAGAAAACTAAAATAACGACTTAATTCAACAGTTCTTCTCCTCCAAATCACATATTCTGCCATTGCGGAGAGTACCACAACGCATGTGTGCGCTTTCCCCAGAACATAATCAATATAATCAGCTTTGTTTACGTTCAGCATGGGTGCGTTTCCTCCTGAACGTAAACAACGCTGATTATGTTCTGGGGAAAGCGCGCACATGCATCGTGGTACTCTCCAAAATAGCAGAAGACGGTAACTTGGGGAGAAGAGTTGTTGAATAAAATTCTTATTTTAGTTTTCTTTGCACACAAAAAGTATCCTCATAGCTTCACAAAATAGAAGTTGAGCCACTGATGTCACATGGACGGTTTTACCGATTTCCTTACTACGTTTCTTGACCTGGGAACATTTCAGTTTGCGTTGCTCTCAATGCAGGGTCAGAGAGCTCTCGGATTTCATCACAAATATCTTAATTTGTGTTCCACAGATGATCGAAGGTCTTACGGGTTGGAACGACACGAGGGAGAGTAATTAAAGACATAATTTTCATTTTTGGGTGAACTATCTCTTTAAGCTGAACCGCACTTGTATTCGGGCGAGCGAACGATTCTCAGGTTGTTCGGAGGCTGAGAGCAGCGAGCCGTGTTCAGATTTCGCTCTCTTCTGTGGTTCTTGTGTCTGAAATGAAACCGGCTCGGTGTGTATTTCACGTCACGCTTGCAAAACACCCTTCTGTTTTTGTCCAGATACTTGGCAATAAGTTCGTCCAGGGAGATTTTGGTTGTTCAAACAATGGTGAGCGGCCTTACGGTGGTTAATTAGTTTTTAGATGAGCGTTAAAGCTTTTTAACAGGCAATACCGAATGGCTTGTTTACCCAGTTTTTCGACCAAGCCTTTATTTGCATAGAGTGCCTTTTAAGATCGAGGAAAAAGTATTTTTCGTCTGAAATTTGCAAGAAATGCGGATGGAGCGTGACCCGGAGAAGCCTGACAAAAAGAGAAATTCTCCTGATACACTTGAACGACTTTCTCTGACTTGTTTTCTTGGGTTTGGTTTAGTACGAATCCCTCTGAACCATTGTTTGAACTCCCATTGGGTTTGGCCTGGTCGGAGCTACGGTGCAGTTCTCTCTCTGCGTTCGTCCGTGCCGTGATTTCAGATGCAGGTTTTTATTCTCGGCCCGTATAAGCTCATCTGTCCGATTTGAATGTGCAAATTTCAATAGATAAACGTGTTATTTTTCTCTCTCCTGACCTTTCTCTTGGGTTTTAATTTAAACTCCTTCCTCTTTCGGCTGTAGTGCGAAAATCTCAAAACATAGTCAGCGAAAGATGATTTTCAATAGCATAACTTGCGTTTTTTTCCAGCTGGAAGCTTTCATTGTGGTGAATTTCACTTTCCGTTTCGTTTCATGGAAGAAAATACAACTGCGAAGTGTCCTTTAGTATGCGTCCCCTGTCTAAATGGCTCCATCTGATATTGTACATATTATGTACTGTTATGATCCATCTATTATTGAATGGTAGAGCTCTTATTTTGTATAAATTTTCTCGTGTACAGATGAAAACCGTAATTAGCCACTTGCAGACAGTTGGTGTTTGACAGACTTCTGTAACTGCGTTAGAAACGTTTAGGATTTAATTTCTAATGTTTTTGATTTTTTACTATTTGTAATTGAGAACTTTTCTGTCTCTGCATTCAGCTGTCTGATGAGATCCATCATAAAATAGCCTTCATATGTGCTTTTCTCCAAATCTCAAGTGGTCTATGTCTATATACAGGAAATAAAGAAAACGTGTTTTATATTTTCATCTTACAAGAACGTGTTAATTGTATTCTGTTGTGCATGTGTGTGTGTTGAAGCGTGATTGTGACTGACATTTTAGCACTAAAGAAAGGTTTAAAGTTATTTTTAGTTTGATTGGATGCTTTAGATTTGTGTTTTTGAGTGCTAAATCCAAAATGCATCATTTATAATTACATTTTATAGAAGCTCCTCATAATTGGGACTGAAAATGGGTGGTGAACATTTGATTACTTTTATTTATCTGTAATTTCAGTGGTAATTCTCATGAAATACTCAAGAATTGAATGGGAATTTTAGGGGATATGTGCTTAATATTCATGAAAAATTCAACAATACTAAATATAATAATAATAGTCTCCTAACATGGGCTTTTGTTGATCAGAATAACAATTATTTTAATTTTGGGGTTAATTATTTTCCACTATTTTCTCTCGGTGTTTAAGAAGTGTATTATTACAAAGTAAGGCCAAAAAAAATTACTAAAACATTCAAATTAAAATGAAAACAACATATTCAAAATATTAATAAAAGCTGTAATATTATCACAAAGATATTAAAATAACACTGCTGTCAATTCCAAATGACTGGTTGAAATGTTCATGATATTGCCTTGAAACAATGACCCATTAATTTTCCACTATATTCATATTAAATTGGTTTTGCTTGCCTTTCACGCCACCTTGTGGTTTCCATCAATCATACTTAAAGGTATAGTTCACCAAAAAAACAACTTTTGGTCATTAACTTAGATTCGTGTTTCTTAAAACCCCAGACCTTATGCACGGTTACTTCCTGGTTGTAGATAAGCCAGCTCAGTCATTTCCGGTCAAGTGTACTGTGCCATAAGAGGAGAGCCCTTTGCTAGGTTTCTCTACATAATCCATTCACGATTAGGAGAAAAAATGTGTTTGTCTAAGATGACCAAACGTCCACGTATTCTGTTTCAGGAATGACAAAAGCGAATGTTAAATTTACGAGTGAATCCGTTAAATCATGTCGCGAGTCATTGCTATGATTGACCGTGATAACGGAACGAATCATCTGACCAGCCGATGTCAAAATAAAGCTGTGCATTAAGTGATTCAGACTAACAAAACTACAGGTCTGTGTTGGATAAAACTTAAAAGATGTAGCCTAGTTATTAAATTAAATCTAAACATTTCAAAATATTGAATGCATTATTTATTTGTTATACCAACTTATTTAATTTGTATTTGACTGTATAGCTATTTAAATAATTCAGCATTATAGGCTGTGACTTTGTGACTTCCTGCACTTGCTATACTTTAAACTTCAGTGCGACAAAGTACTAAATTTGTTAAAATATTTATTTTATAATAAATCAAAAGACAGCTGCAGCCAATGATTGATCATCTACTGCCATCTCCTCCTGGTTATATCCGTAATTTCATTTTCATCTTAAAAAGCCTATTTTTCGCCTAGACACGTTTTTAGCATATTTCTTCATGTCGTCTTCATGAATGAAAAGTGAACCTTTAATAATGGGAATTTTACCGCACAGAGTTGAGAAATAATAAATGCTTTAAAATTGTATAAGATTTTAAAAATGTGTTCATGGCTCTGAAGGTAAGATATTGATTATCGAGAATAGAATTACAATGTCCTTTAAGAGATGAGCCTAACTGCCTCTAAACAGTTATGATAGTGTTTATTTGTCAGCATTTAAATGTACAGTTATACTTAAGTGGGTACTTCCCTGGGATTACCAGACTCTGCATATAAAATGATATGTTCTTTAATAACATGAAACTGTATGTTAATACCGCTATTATTATTTACGGTGTTACAATTATTTTGTTTCTCAGTTTCTGATAAGAATGAGGCAGGAGATGTTTCTGTGAGAGTCTCTAGCTATATATAGCACATATAAAATGAGCTTCACAGGAAGATTAAGAGCTGGCTTATCTTTATCCGGAAGTTCTAGATAGCGCTCTGTGCATATGGTCAATTATGATCTCAGTCCCACTCACTTTTATTGTTTTGAAAAATGATGCAGTTAAAGAGAATGGCAAACCACATCTCCCTTGTGTTCCACAGACGAAAGTAGGTCGTATGTTTTATTTATTCATTTTATTTTTGAGGGAACTGTACCTTTAAGAGATGGGACCTCTCTCTCAATTAAATGCAAAACATGTTGACTGTTTAAAATACTTTTTTCAAAGGTTTTTTTTTTCACCTAAAAATAATAATTTGCTGACACAAAACGCTTTTATTTATTTTTTACTTTACATTATTCATATTTCAACGTCAACCTTGAACACGTGAAAACGTCATCAGGTGCCAGGCTTGTCCAATCACGGTGCACCCTCTGGCAGCGCGCGCACAGCGATTTGGACAGAAATGGCGCGCTTTTCTGAGGTAAGGTGATTTTACTTCAAAACACATTGATATTATCGGTAAGTACTTTTACATTCGCAGTTATAGGCGAACTTTAAGTCGGCATCTCTCTGTCCAAGTGTAAGGACACAACGCTTAATCTAATATTTGAAGGATTAAATGCGTGCGTCGAACGATTATCTCGGTTTTTCGGCGCACATGACGGTGAGGCCGATTGTACGCGATCTTATTGACTTTTAAAAGTTACTAAAGTGAGAGTAATATCATAAGGTAAGGGTAATGTTTACCTACAGTTAACATCGGAAGAAAAAAGACCCAGAGATTCACAAACTTTTGTCAACCGAACCTCTTTGACCTAAAATATTCACTAAAAGTCCGCCTGACATTTTCAGTAATCGACACATTGATGTTGCTTACGTTAAATGGTCACATGACTTGCAAGTAAACAAGTTAAATATTTCATTAAGCTGTATGAGATGTTCAATTCACAAACGTTGGATCACTCAAGTGTCTAGTTTAATTGCCATATTTTAATTACTATTAAGGTAACGTTACTTGCTTAAAAATACCATGTTCATATCATGGTATATGATATAAATATTATGATTTTTTTTTATGCATTTGAAAAAAAAGTTTCTTCTGCTCACCAAGGCTGCATTTATTTGATCAAAATGCAGTAAAAGTTTCTAAAATATTCTGAAGAGTTTGAATTGATTGGTTCATCCTTGCTGCAAGTGATTTTGTATTTATTGTCATCTGCTAATATTTTATCTTCTTGTTTTTAATCATAACTATACAAAATTATACACTACCAGTCGAAAGTTTGGAATAATTACTATTTTTTTAATGAAAGACGCCTCTTCTGCTCACCAAGACTGCATTTATTTGATCCAAAATACAGTAAAAAATTGAAATATTATTAGAATTTAAAATAGCTGTTTTCTATGTGAATATGTGTTAAAATGTAATTTATTTCTGTGATCAAAGCTGTATTTTCAGCATCATTACTCCAGTCTTCAGTGTCACATGATCTTCAGAAATCATAATAATATGCTGATTTTCTGCTCAATTATAAGCAGTGTTTAGTAGTAATGGGAGAAATTAACCTTTTTCGAAGCTTTGAATCAACTGAACCATTTGCTTTGCAAAATGATTCACTGTTTTGAAGCGCACGAAACACCACAAAACATCAGAAGTGTGTAAATGCAACAAAAACTAAACTTTAAATTCAATAAAAATAATAAAATGCCATTACATATGAAGTGTCTGTATAATATAATACTATATAGTGTAATATATAATATAGTGCCTGTGTTTTTTTTATAATATTAAATTGCAAGGCTTGTTTTGTTTGTTTTATGGAGAGCTTGTATATAGAGGCCAGTAAGAGACTATTAACTACTCAACCTTTTAATTACACAAATATCTCATTAAAAATGTCTACAAATTGATGAAACTGATCTGAGATCTGGTAAAAACCAGCAGTGCTTCTAAAGCGCCCATCACTAGTGCCTCTTCTCAACCTTTCATCAACACATCAACTTGCTTCAAAACAACTTTTTATTATTATGTTTTATTTTCATGTATTTTTTTTGGATTGAGTTTCAATGCATTGCGAATGCTCTTTTTTTCCAGGAGTTTTAGTGCAGCTACAGATCATTTAAGCTTAGCAAATGTCTTCTGATAACTAGGGCTGTCGCGGTGAAGGAATTTCCCTTGCGCTAATTTTGAGTGGCTCAATAGCGCCGTATGCGGTATTACCGCACATATATATATATATGTATGTGTGTGTATGTGTATGTATACATACCGCATATATATATATATATATATATCAGTGTTTCCCCTGCCATTATCTTAGGAGGCGGCCCGCCCTCCCAACAGCACCCCCCGCCCCCCTTAAAGCTCAAGTTCATTTTATTTAATTTTATTTTCTCTATAGCGCCAGATCACAACAGAAGTCATTTAAAGATACCGTTCCTATAGAACAGGTCTATACCTTGTTCTTTTATTAAACAAACTAAATAGCCTTATGTTATTTGTCTTATTTACACAACGGCATGTTATTTCTGTCTCTAACGTTACATTACATTCGCACGCTCTGTATGCGCACAGCGGAGTTCTGCCCCGATGCGCACACACACACACACACACACACACACATACAAACGTACGCGCACAGACAAGTGAGCCCACTCCCACTAGTATTAGTAAATATTAAGCCGCAAAACGACATGTGACTTCTGCCTGTCTCTGTGTTAATGTATGGCGCATTTGCTACTCATACAGAAGTGCGCATGAGGCTTGCGGTGATACGTCTGCCGTCTCACTAAATGAGGACATAAATACATGAACAACATCTCCAGAACTGCTCTGAGAGTCACTTCATCAGCATTTGACTATTTCATTTGAGTAAAACTATCCTTATATCATATACACACAGAAATGTAAAGGTATTCACAGCAACCCGTCAAAATAAAAGTTCGGGTTTCAATTGTAAACATTGCGGCAGAACTATATTCCTATTGTTCAGAAGAATGTACGTAATAGCCTACTAAAATGATTAAAACCTTTTTTTTAAGGAATAATCATAAAATATGTCTTCAAAGTTTTAATTTTAATATTAAATCCCCTTTATTTTCCAAAAAAAAAAGATTTAATCTTCATTAATTAAAAGATAAATTAAATGAATGTTTTTATGCTGGAAAAAAACGGAACACCCCCCTCGCCCCGCCCCCCCAAAGCCATAAACCTAGGGGAAACACTGTATATATATATATATATATATATATATATATGTGTGTATATAAGATTATATATATAATCTGTGTGTATGTGTTACGATGTAACGAGGTCATATTCAGAAACCGAAACTAAATCCCGTTGAAACAGGAAGTGAAATAAACAGAAGAGAATGACAAAATAACGGTCCACATAACAAAACATAAACCTGACAATAAGATCGTTAGTCTATTGTTAGCCTATATATATCTATATATATATATATAGTGCAGTGCAGTTTCATTGTTGCGCCACACGGTGGCGGTAAGAGAATGTCTTAAACCGTTCATTCAACTACACGTTCAAAAACGTTGATTCATTCGAGATATGTAATGAAACACACTGTTGAAATCATTTTAACTTTGAGCGCCACTTTTAAAGGCTCAGCTGACCAGCAGAGCATCGATGTTAAGACAGATTTCGTTTTCCTTGGACATGACGACCTGTTTTCACAAATATACATGACTCGGCCTGAAGGACAGACTCAGGTAATCGCACGCGCTCAGTCGATCTCTCTCTCATTCACTGTCTGTTTAGGCTTGTTATGTGCAAATTTACTGAGCCTCTGTACAAATCAGCATGGTACACATTGTTATCATTACTAATATTCAGTACATATGCACTTAAGTATAAAACGAGAAGGGCGTAACCTTACGAAAAAAAAAAAAAGGAAATATCGCGGTTGTTGCATTCCTCTGCGGTTATGCTCGTCAATAGCACGGTATTGCGATATTGCGGTTATCGCGACAGCCCTACTGATAACGTCAACTGTACATTTAGTTTGTCATTTTAATTATATGTACAGTTTTTAGGTTTTCAATCTGCTCTGAAAGAAGGTTCAACAACATCAGATAAAAAAGAGAAAAGGAGGTCTCTACTCATACAAAATGCATAACATTAGACTGAAAGGGGAAAAAGCCAGCGGAGCGCTTCACTGGGGAATACACAACCTCAAGAAACTCGGAAAAAAGGTCTTCGGCTGGAAGATCCATCTTCAAGGAAGCAAATCCGTCCTCATCCCACTAATAAACCCCAGAGGAAGAGCACGAGTCCAAGACTGAGACATCCGTCTTCAGAGAAACAAGTAATGCATCAGTGTAGATTACTGTAATGACTTCCTTCAGGAATAGATTTACCGTCTCCGCTCGGATAACAGATGAATACAGTTCAGAGATCAAACATACGTCTGCTGACAGCTGACCATTCATCAAACACAAATTCAAGGCGTACAATCAATATTAATTACATGAAGGCTGAATGAAAGGATCCTGCTGAGTGGGTCGTTAAACGTGTGGATAAATGGTTAGATTATGGATTAAACTCAATATATGTTTGACGCATGAACAATTAAACTCCACAAACCATTGACACATATTGTATTGCTTTCCTGTAGCTCAAATAGTAGAGCATGGCGCTAGCAACGCTAAGATCATGGGTTCGATTCCCAGGGAAAGCAAGAGCTGATCAAATGTAAAACTGTAACTTGAATGCAATGTAAGTCGCTTTGGATAAAAGCGTCTGCTAAATGCATAAATGTAAATGTATTGTTCAAAGGAAATACTAGAAAGCTGAACAATACAGCTTATTTTATTACAAAACATGATGATTAGGTGTTTTTTTTGACAGATTATTGCCAAAGTGATCTACAAGTAATGCTTTTTCACTCAAAAACTGAGGTGCATGAGTTCAGATCAGAAAAGCCACGATTAATCAGATCTGAAACAAAATAAACGAAATGTGTGCTAATTAAAAAACAAGATGACAAAAATATTTAAAAGCAATTTTTAATACCGAATAACAATGTTTTCAGTACAGCACAAGGGTTAATATCAGTGCTGTCAAATGATTAATCGCATCCATAATAAAAGTTTTTGTTTACATAATATATGTATGTGTGCTGTGTATATTAATTATGTATATATAAATAAACACACATGCATGTATATATTTCAGAAAAATGTTATGTTTGTATATTAAACATTTATTTATAATATAAATATAGATATGTAAATACATGTAAATATTTTCAAAATATATACTGTATGTATGTGTATTTATAGATACATAGTAATTATACACAGAACACACACATATATTATCCAAACAAAAACTTTTATTTTGTATGTGATTAATCGTTTGACAGCACTAGTTAATATATTGATTCAGTTTATTTTAATATATTATATTTAATTTAGATATTTTGATACTTTACCATTTATTTATTATTTATTCTGATTCACAAATACCTCTAGTTTGCAGGGAACAGAAGTGGCAAAGAAATGTAGTATTTTGGTTGCACATTTGACAAATATTACAGTAAAGTGCACTAATGGATCTTTTATTCATTTTTAGACGCAGCGATGCTCTTTAGTGACACAAGATGGAGCCAAAATCCTGCAGACTACAAGAAAACAGATGTAGATCTCCTCCAACATTCGTGCTTCTCCTCGGGTGAGACTCAGTTCTGATACAGAAAAGCTATGGTCATTTTGAGCCATAAAATACATCTAAAAAAATATTGAATAGTTCATTTTTTTAAATGTTTTTGAAAGAAGTAGTTCATGCAACCTAAAGCTAATTTATTTGATCAAAAATACAGTAAAACAGATGATTGTGAAATATTACAATTTAAAATAAAATAACCAAGATCAACATATTATTATGATTTCTGAAGATCATGTGACACTGAAGACTGGAGTAATGATGCTGAAAATACAGCTTTGATCACAGAAATAAATTAAAGTTTAACAGATATTCACATAGAACACAGTTATTTTAAATTCTAATAATATTTCACATTTTTACTGTATTTTTGATCAAATAAATACAGCCCTGGTGAGCAGAAGAGGCTTCTTGCGTTAAAAAAAATTGTAATTATTCCAAACTTTTGTATAATTATGATAAAAACAAGAAGATACAATATTAGCAGATGACAATAAATACAGAATCAATTCAAACACTTCAGAATATTAATGTTTTAGGTATAATATTTGATTTTAAAGATATTACATTAACTTTTTTTTGTATGGTAAACAACTGTACTACTATAGTACAGCAATCAAATCCTAAATCGGCCAGTTATTTTGTTTTGCTCATATAATATGAATACTATAAGGACTAAAGCAAATCTAAAATTGATACTAGTGAAGGAAATATAACAAAGTAGTGGATGTAAAAACCTGCAGGTAAAGATTTTTAGTTGTTTACTACTACAATAGACAGTTTTTTTATGGATTAATTTGTGTTTATTTATTTAGTCAAGTATTTCAAGGATGTGTTTGTATAGAAGAAAAGCAGGTAATGTGTGAGACGATCTAAAAAGAGGCCGAAGGGCAACAGGAACCTCTCCAGATAAGCACTTGTTCATTTAAGACACAAAGCAGGTGTTTTGTGTAGAAGCACTTTAGACTCACAGAGAGAGAAAACACTGTGGTTCAGATTCCCTCAGCGGTCCAGATACCTGAAAGGATGTCTCCACATTCATTATATGCACATAATTGCACAAAATAATTCCTTTGTTATATCTAGCTCAAGGTAACTATCCTCTTTAGTTCATGTTTGAATAGTTCATATTACTTAACTGAGTGAAATCTTAACTATACCCATGTTCATTATTAGCGTTTCATAACCAGTGTCCTTTAAGGGAAATCTTACATAAAGCTATTAAATATAATTCTATTGAATGAATCACATAGACCTGGTTTCAAAGTAATGCCTTTTGTAGTCTATTATAACCTTTTCAAAACTTATACCTTTTTTTCTCCTCATGACTCATCTTTCTGTCATGTGCTACTAGAAGAATCTTCACATTATATGCCGATATGATTGTAAGCAGATGGGTGGATTATAAGTAATGAACAATTACATTTGGGTTTGTTCCTTTTTTTGGTGTTTTGGTCCTTTTTAGAGCTTTGATAAATAGTTGAGGGTCACTATAAACTGTGTTTGTATGGAAATAAGCTTAAAAAATTATTAGTTCATGTTCCATTGCCCCCCCCCCCCCCCCCCCCCCCAAAAGAAAAAGATTAACACGAGGGTGTGAAATTCAGGGTTATTATTCAATAACTAAAACTGAAAAAACCTAGAAATAAAATAAACATTAACTGAACTAAAATAAAATAAACTCTGGAAATGAATATTTTGTCATAATTTGCACCAGTGTTATTTTAGCGTCTTTTATATTGATATATTCTTTTTTAATTATATTATTTTGTGTCATTATTGACTATAGTATTATACTGTAGTTTTATGTTTTGTATGTAATTTTTATTAGTTTATAAATATTTTTCTGTTTCACTTTTAATTTTAGATTTTATTTCTTTATTAGTTTTTATGTTTTAGTTTATATCTGAAATGAAAATTTCATCATCGTTTGCACCAGTATTATTTTAGCATGCATGTTATATTAATATAATATTATTTTTATATTATTTAAAAACTGCATTCAAAATATAAAAACACAAACTGTAATATAGTATATACTTCTATAATTTTTAAATATTTAATGCAATTTTATATTTTAAGTATTATCTATATTTTTAGTTTTTTTGTCTATAATGTTTTTTTTGTTTAAATTAGACTAAAGTTAAATTTAAAAGCTATAACTTTATTTTATTTCAGCTAATTGCTGAGGCAACTAAGTTTAGTTTAATTTGAAGCACTGGAATGAAATAAACTATAACAACTTAATTAAAAAGAAAAACTATAAACTATATACATTTAAAAATGAGAAAAACAACAACATTTTGTTGAAAATAAATGTTTTTGTTTACATAATATATGTGTATACTGTGTATATTTATTATGTATATATAAATACAAACACATGCATGCATATATTTAAGAAAAATGTTATGTTTATATATTAAATATATTTATATGTAATATAAAATATAAGAATATGAATATATAAATGTATAAACATGTAAATACTTTCAAAATAACACATAATAAATATACACAATACATATACATACATAATGTAAACAAAACCTTTTATTTTGGATGCCATTAATCGCAATTAATCATTTGACAGCACTACTAAGAATTCAAAATATTAACAAAAACTAAAATCATAATGATACTAAAACAACCCTGGTGCAAATAATGATGAAACCTTAATTTATTTTCATTTTTGTTTATTTGAACCCCATGTCGAGCCTCTGCGATCAAAACTCATCACAATGGATGGCAACAAGCATCAGAGTCCTGTCTGACCAATCAGATTCGAGTAAGATCTACCAACATATTTCCGATATCGAATATTTAGAAAAGGCTGGAAGTAACAGCTCGGTTTCTGTCTCAGTGTCTGGTTTTCCCTGGTTTCTCGCGTCTGAGAGCGTGACTCAGCCTGACACACTCCACATCCGGATGAAAGGCCGGAGAGAGCCGGCGTCCCACGGGGAGAGACACAGAGACGGAGCCGAGGAGTGTCTGTATGAAGGTTCAGTTCAGGTTACACAAACGTGACCCAGACCTGCACAATCACGAGCAGCAGCCCAGCAGAGAGCCCCGTATCTCAGTCAGATGAGGTTATCTTGACCTACTTTCTGCTTGCTGCTTATGCCATGGCTTTTAGACGTGCTTATTTGGACCTTGACACTAACAGCGGGTCTTTTCAGGTGAACTCAGAGCGGCGGTGGGGAGAGAAACATGAAGAAGACGGTTAGTGAGCTCTCCGTGACTCATAAAGTGTTGCAGATATAAAGCGGTGTGCAATTAAGTGACTCGTCATCGTTCAAAACACATTAGTGTTGATGCTTCTCTTGCTTGTCGTGAAGTTCAGAAGACAGTGTGTAACTAGCGTTTCTGTATATATATGCCCACAAGAAGGAACAAATACAAGATCTCAGTAGTGTCTTCTAGAACAAGATGGTTTTAAAAGCCTTAATTCACCTTTCCACAAATGAAGGCCTTAAATCAGAGCAGAAACTCTTAAATTCATAAAGTCATGGCAGTGAAGGTGCCAATATAAATGTATAAACATCCTCAAATCAAAATACATTTAATTGAGATGCAAAATAAAGATCTGAAGACACTGTTGTTGTGTGATAACAAGCTTAAAAAAATAGTTCCATTGCAAAAATGAATGTTCAAGCAAATCATAAAATAACTATATCTATGTGTATATATATATATATATTATTTAAAACAAAATTAACATAAACTGAACTAAACAAAAATATTAACGGATAGTTCACCCAAAAAATTAACATTTCATAGTCATTTGCACCAGTGTTATTTTAGTATTATAATTATAGTTTATATATATATATATATATATATATATGTTTTATGTTCTTTGTTTTCGTTTTAATTTTATTTAAAATAAATTTTAGTTATTTTTAGTGATTTTATGTTTTTGTCATTTTTATTGTTTTTTATGTCTGTATAGTTTTTATGAATTTTTATTTTATAGTTTTAGTTAAACATAAAGTTAAACTAAACATTTATTTCAGCTATGCCAAAGCAACTAACTTTCATTTATCCAAATTTGAAGTACTATAATTAAATAAACTAATAAATGATAAATTTGACAAACCCACACAAGAACATTTCTAATATAATAATAATAAAATCTTTATTTGCCTTTCCTCAAATTAAGGTCTTAAATCGGAGCTTAAAGTCTTAAATTCATGATGTCTTGGCATTCAGTTTTCCAGTACAAATATCTAAACATCCTTAAATCAAGATATATTAACTTGAGATGCAAAATGAGGATATGAAGTCTTGTTTTCTGACAAATTGAATAAAATTAAGTGACTTTGGGCTTAAAACAAGAACAAATATCTGTTGATAGAAAATAAAATGTTTTCCCTTTGCATTAAGTAGTTTTTCTGAGCCCATCGGCAGAGACTTGTTGTAAGATTCTTGTTTTAATCATAAACTCACTTCATTTTGATGAATTTCTCATAAGACTTTATCATAAGTCTTAACCTCAAAGCAATAATATTTTGTCCTTACTCCACTCATCTCCACATCAGCAATCTACAGTTGCATCAGCAGAAAATATGTCCAACTGAAGCAATTTGGCTTTACATAATGTCCGATTAGACTCGCCAAGCTTTATGAATTCACTCATTTAGCTTTCTTTCAGGCTTGTGTCCTAGAATTATTTCCATTTAACCACCTCATTTCATGCACCGTTGCATATTTCAGTAAATAAATTGATATGCCCTGTATTTTAATTTAAGACGCCTAGTTTAAGGCCGTACTTTCGTTTGAAATTAAGTATTTTGTAGACCTTGAAACCCTCGGATGCCAAGCTATCGTCAATCAGAAAGATTTGCACGCTTGCTATCAAGCGGACGGCCTTTGAAGGGACTTTCAAAACAACTAAAATGATCAAAGATGGATCAGAAACACAAGTGTCAAACGGAAAGTGCCCTAATTCTGCAGTTTCCAGCACCTTTGAGCTCCGCTTTCTCTTTGTGTGTCAACCTGCTGTTCAGTTTTCTTGTAAAATCTCCTGCAGTTTTGCTGGCTCTTGAGCTGCACCAATTTCCAGAACTGTCTATTGCACCGCATGCACACTAAAGGTGGCGGGAATCTTGGAAGTCGGTGGTGATGCAACATCCGTTCCCAGAATGCTCCAACTTCCCAGTTGTGGTGTACGTTTGATGTGCATTCCCAGAATATGCGACTTCCCAGAAGTTCTGCACAGGCATCATGGGAGGTGGGTGATGTAATAAGCAGGCAAGGCAGTGAGTCAGCTGTAAATTGCTTTATTTATGTCTCGTTGGCTGATTGCTGCGTGATGTATTGTGCCACTGGTGCCCCCGTCGGTGGAGGTCAGGAGACGTTATATACCAGATTAGCTTTTGATTGATGACTAAACCAGTGAGTATCAGGCAATCCAGTGTGGTTTGGCTGCGTGTGGGAGGTTCATGGCTTTTTTAAGAAGTGAAGGTGTGCTCTTAAATATAAAGCTCTTAAATGGGTTTAACAGACTGCTGGAGCCAGAGGAGAAGCTCAAGGTCTACGGTTGTTTGGGTAACTATTTATGAAGCACATGCTAGACTGTCAAAAACCCAAGAGGGCTGAGGTTGTCAACTGTTGGATGATACCTAAACCCAGGGAACCCTAAAATGTACTACCCAACATTAAAGTTTGTTTATAGGCAGGTGAATTCCACAATAATAAACCAAAGTGTGGGAAAAGCCCATTTAAGTAATTTACGAACAACATTACAGAACAACACAAGAAAATTGGGATTGGAGTTCAAACTACAAAATGCAATCAAACTATGAATCAAAAGTTGAATACACAATTACTCTTGTGGATATACAGTTTATGCTACCAAGTGCCTCAGGAAAGTCTTTCAAAGATTTGAGCGATGTTTGGTAGATCCAGTAATTAGTATTTACTCAGTAGTTAGTTTTTGGGTTCTGGTGGATGGATGTGTTAACACTGTTAGCATTTTAAAGGAAATAAGCCTTAAACCTCCAAAGTAGCACATAGCCAAAAATATTATTATTATTATTATTTTGTTTCTTCCTGTATGAAACATTTAATCAAGATACATTTACAAAATTACTTAATCCTAATTCTTGTGTTAATTAAAAAAAATGATTAAAAAAAAACTGAGTTTACGTTTAAAACAAAAACAAATATCTGTCCATGGGGTAAAAGAAATAAATTATTTTCCCTTTAAATTAAGTATTTTAAAGCATAAACTCAATTTTGATAAGGTTTTCAGAAACCAAGACTTAATATCTGGAGACATTTTGCTTCTCAAGTAAACATATCTTGATTTAAAAAAATGTTTAGCTATTTGCACTGGAAAAGACAAATACAAAATATATATGCAAGCTTGTTTCTATAAAAAAAAAAAAAGAAAAATTCTGACTTTTGTCTCACAATTTTGACTTTTTCATTCTTGCAATTCCGAGTTTATATCTCACAATTTGGACTTTTGTCTCAGAATTGCAGGATTATATCTCGCAGTTGCAAGTTATAAACTTAACTCTGAGTTTACATCTCGCAATTCTTTTCTTTTTTTTTTTTTTTTTTTTAACCAAAGAAAAATTTAAAATTAAAATGAAAGAATTAAGGTATTTGCAACTTTTTATCTCACAATTTATTTATTTTTTTTTTTTTGCAAATTCATAATTGTGAGTTTGTCTTGCAATTTTGACTCTTTTTTTCTCTAGAAATTCTAAGTTTACATCTTTTTTGTTTCTGCTACAGAATAAAACATTATAAAGGTATTTGTGACCTTATCTCACAATTCTGAATTTTTCTTGATATTGCAAGTTTAGATTTACTGTACAGTATATCTCACAATTCTAAGTTTAGGCCTATACCTTACAATTTGGAGTTTATATCTTGCTTTTCCGAGTTTATATCTTGCAATTCTGAGTTTATCTTGCAGTTGCATTTACTGTATATCTCACAATTCTTAGTTTATATCGCACACATTTTATACCTTGCAATTCTAAGTTTATATATTGCTTTTCCGAGTTTATATCTCGCAATTCTTAGATTATCTCGCAATTCTGACTCTGAGTATACATCAAATAAAAAAAGATAATTGTGACTTTTTATCTCACACTTCTGACTTTTTCTCAAACTTGAGATAAAAACACAATTGCTTTTATTTATTTATTTTTTTTATTGTATGGCGGAAACAGGATTCCATAAAAATAAGACACAACCACTGAATCAGAAACTCATTTCTGCGGTGCAGTGAATCACTTAAGACCCTTCTTTATGGAGGTGGATGAATACGTTCGGGTGGAGGTTAGAGAATAGTGAGGCATTCGGCTTACGGGGTGAAGTCGGGTCAGGACTAGGTGAGCTGAGGAATGAGAAAAGCACTAAAGCCTCTGCTGTCTCTTCATCAGTTATCCAATCAGGAGAGGTCAGAACAGCTGTCTTGAAGGAGCGAGAGCGTTCATTCAGATCTTGAAGGAGCGAGAGAGTTCATTCAGATTAACACTTGATGACACAGGCCTGCCATCTTTCTCACAAGTGTTTTATGACGTGCTTCATAAATCTATGATGAAGTAAATAAATAATGACAGCAGCTCTTATGTTTTGTCAGTGTACTGTGTGTGATACGGATCCCAACAGAAAGCATTCCAGCCATCCACAGTTATCTTCTTTTTGCAAAACTAATATTTAACACTATAAGATGCATCATGCACTGGCTAACCTTTGAAAACACTGTTGAAATGTTACTCGTGTACATGCTTAAAAATAGAGGTTCATTGTTGGCATTGACGGTTGCATGAAGAATCTTAAAACCTTTATATTGCACAAAATGTTATTTTAGTGCAAAAAGGTTCACTAGATGGTTATTTTAAGAATTGTTGACTGTAAGGTACTTTGAATAACCAAAAATAATGATTGTTGCATCACTCCCAAAAAAAAGAAAAAAAAGTGAGACTTTAAGTGTATATGTCTTTTTTTAAGAATTATAAAGCCAAAAATGAAATTCTATAATTTTGTATTATTTTTTTTACACACCAGGTTTCCTGTGGGTCTTAGGTTTTGCTCTTTCACTTAAATGAAGACCTAAAAAGATCTTAAATCAGAGCACCGTGTCTTACATTCATACATGTTGCATGCACCTCTAAAAATGAATCTCTTCCTCAGTATTTTTGTCTTGATTTCCAGTACAAATATCTAAACAGCCTTAAATCAAGATACATTTACTAGAGATGCAAATTGACGATATGACATCTTGCTTTCTGAGAAATTGATCAAAAAGAACGAATATCTATGTCAGTGGAGTATGAAAGCATTTAATGTTGCTTCATAGGACTTGGAATGTAGTGCACAAATTGTATGTTTTTCTTTATGATACTTTTATTTAGCATATGATGATGTGTTTGTCTTTTCTGTAGCTTGAACTGTCCTCACAAGGAAAAGAACTGCATGGATATTCTTCCACACGCTGCAGTAAAGAGAGTCTGAAACAACACAAAGGTGAGTAAATGATGACAGCATTTTCAGTTCCTTTATTTAGAGTCAGACTCCCTCAAATCCCTCAGTGTTTTGTACCCTGGAACTCACTCGTGCGGTTATGGTTTCGTTTTAAAATCTCTGGATTGCACTGCATTAGATACTAAACCAAGATCAAACCAACTGTCTCTTCATTTTATTCCAAAGAATCTAACAGGTCAAAAATAAGGATTTCTGATGTAAAAAAAAAATAAGTAAAATAAAAGTAAAAAAATAAATAAATTGGAAAGTATGTTGCCCAGATATTGCAAAATAATGTAAATAAATATATTTAGTATATTATTATTTATATAAATTTTTATAAAATAAAATATACAATAAAAATATTGTTGTTTGAATAATCATTAATCATAAAATGATGTGTTCGTATACAAACCTTTGGCAAATATATATATATATGTATACATGTATATTCACACACACACACACACACACACTGACACACACACACAATTTTAAGTTTAAACTAAATATATTTTAAATTTAGTAACTTTTTACAGAATATATATTTACATCATACGTCAAATAAATGTTTATTAGAAAATACATAAAATTATTATTAATCATAAAATATATATTGTAAAAAAAACATTTTATTTTATATTTTGACATTATTTGCACTATACTTAAAATACTTTTTCTTAAAAAAAATACATAAAATGCCCATAAATTATAAAATATGTCCATATACAAAGCTTTGTCAAAAAAAAACATTTCATAGTATATTTCTACATTATTAAACGTTATAAAAAAATACATAGCCTAAAGATTATAGTAAGTAATTTTATTTATAGAGCACATTTAAATTCAGCTTACACTGACCAAAGTGCTGTACAAAATAATCATAAAATACAGTAAAGTATATAAATCATAAAATGTGTTCAAATACTAACTTTTTCAAACTTTTTCAAAAAATTAAAATTTATTTTATATTATAACACAGTTTGTCTTCATTTTGAACGATATATGAATTTTCAGATTTTGAAACCTTAGTTGAAATGTGCACTATATTAATTTAAAGTCAATGCACTTATTTTGAAGTTGATATTGCAACTGTAAACCTGATAAAGAAGCCACAGCTAACACGGCAGTGTTTATGGGTTCAGGGCGAGTCCATCTGAGGTCATCAGTTATTATAGGGTGAGCTTCAGGTTAGTGCGAGTACAGGATCAAGCGTGATTCCCGCGCTCACAGCTGGATTACGCTGTAAAACTGATCCTCAAGCACACTAATAAGTTTGATTTGAAGTGGATGAAGAACTAATCGTGATCTGCGCTGTTCCCCGGATCTGTTGGATTACTGGATATTATCAGCAGAACGGAAGTTAACCTCAGAAAACCTTCATTTCCCTCACAATATACTATCGCTTACAGCACAACCGGATTTCCGCAGTTTCTTATTAAATTTATTCCCAGAAATCTCACATGGCAAAAATACGCATTTCTGGTGTTTCTTTGAATGCATTTTAAAATACACCAAAAAATGGCCAGGAAAATATTAGTAAATTATGTTGCCCATACATAATGCAAAATATATACATTATTTGACAATTTTTCATGGATATTTTTAACTTTTTTAAATTTTTTATTAATATCTATATTTCAGCAAGCATGATGGAGGCTGTATGTACACATTATTATATTTCATTATGTATTTTGATTAACATTACTTGCATATTTAATAGTGCTGTC